>CM070825.1:13230382-13427882 GCA_036326025.1 Chrosomus eos
TTTCTTGTGCTGAACACAAAAGAAAATATTTTGAGGAATATAACCAAGCAGTTGATTGACCCAATTGGCTTCCATAGTATGGAGAAAAAGAAATAAGTTTTCGTTTTTGGGTAAACTATCCCTTTAAGCTTCATACCTGCTGAGAGCCTTTATTTAGCCTGCCATATTAGGCATGTTATGTACATATTTCTAATTACAGTCCAATATGCAGTATAGTTTCATTTATTCACTGATGTAACTAAATTGCATGTCGCTCTTTATTATAGATCTATTAGACCTTTTTGGCAACTTTCTGAGTAAAAAATATGAAATGGCTAGTGGTTCAAGTATTTAAGCCAGTCCATCTCACAATGTTCCTTGATTTCAGTGTTTTTTTACTGTCATTGAAATACTATTACTGTTTTTGTTAATATTTGAATTGGATTATTTTGTATAATATTTTCTCATTAAAATTTTGGTTAAAGCTTTAGTCATTTTGTTGTGTTTTTGTCAGTTTTATTAGTTTTTTTATATTTTTTAAAGGATAATTCCAGTATTTAGCACCTTGAGTCTATTTTCTAGTTTGTTTTGGATGAACTAGAGTGGTCGACTTTTTGACTATTTTAGAATCGCCTTTGATAGAGTGGCTGTCTATGGGCATGCACAAACATGTCCTTAAAACAACCCTTAATGTTCGTTTTCAAAACTGTGCAACTCACGAGTGGTTAGTTGGTGTCGTTGATGTTCCAAAACAAGTAGCGTAGCGAAATACAGTTTCTGTCGTGTTTTATTTGGCATTTTTTAAAATTCCATTGATGTCTGTTGAAGGACTCAGCGCTCGTTGATATTACTGTGCTACCGGACACAGAAAGGGTCTGTTTACATTTGGTTGCATGTAGTCTTTTCGCTCAGTTCTCTCGGGCGTCTCTCAGAAGGCTAGCGTGAGCAGAGCGTAATAATTACAGTTTATATCCAAAACTCATCTAGCTGTACTTAAAAGCTCAAATTTCTTGCTAGTGTTTGGCTGTGAGGTCTTTGAACATTTTAACTTGAGGACTTCTGAGGCCTTTCTCTGAAAGTAGGTCAAGTAGAAGGTTTGGTGTGTGTGTGTTTTTGGTATGAAAGAGTGTTTAGGTGTGTGTGGAGTTGGGCATTGGGAAGTTAAATATTTTTAAATTGTTTGGTTTAAGTAATTAAATGATTACGTGCAGCATTTATGTTGTATTTACAAATCAGTATATAATAATATATGTTAATCATGACAACTCTTGAATAGTTTTTGCATGTTATTGAATATGAACTAGATCTGCTATCTGCCGTTGATTATTGCTGCTGCTGCAGAGCAATCATGGACTTGCTACTGCTAATAGATACATAGACATATCTTTGTATCTATGCATAGACATGTATATGCCGCTGTGAACATGTAAGATATGCTGCTGCTGCTGGATGAATAGACATACATAAATCCTGTTGCATATCTAGGCAGGTGGAGCTGGGGGAGGTAGAGGGGTTCAGTTTAATGCTGTCACCCTAATTGGGAGATTCTCGGTTTCTGTGCGCCAGATAAATGTGTCTCTGCCCCGAGGACTTTTGAGTTGCTTGTTGGTTAACAAGCTGCATTTTCAAAGTAGCTTCCCCAACGCTAGTTGTTTCCGTTCTCTATTTCTGTCTACCTTCCTCTTGTAAATAATTGAGCTATGGTCGTTGTGATAGGTTGCAGGGTTTCTCTTGATACATATTCTTCATGTGTCATACACTGCTGTGTTACTGTGACCCGCAGACTTGACGATGATGTGACTCGTCACATGCGACTGACAAACCCTCATTCAGAGACAATCAGTGTGTGACAGCTAGTCATTGTCTCTGACAGCTCGACAGTCACTGTTTAAAATATTCTGTAACACTTAGCATGAGCATGTCACTAAACAGTTGCTCATTGGGGAATGGATGTCCTTTACTGTATATGTCCTTTACTTTACTGTCAGAAACATTTATAGTGTGGCATAATTACATGGTTTGCTTATTAAATTAAAGTAATAGGTCAAACTGAGAGTCAAAAAAGACTGAAAGGGACACTTTACTTAAAAACAACAAAATAAAATTTATTTAAAAACAGCACCGAAGCCATAAGGGTTTGAATAGGGCTTTAGTCCTGGAAATTGTCACTATGAAATATACCATGATGTGGAAAGCTACCATTGCATCTGTTATTTGTTCATCTGCAGTTATTTTTTAAAACATAGAAAAGACATCATTATGACAGTAAGTAAACCGTAATGATTGAGTGCAGATGCCCAAAATCGGCAGATGCACAAAGTGGGTCAAGAAAGTGGACCATGCCAAGAACGAGAAATGCACAATATATTTTGTTATGTTTTATTTTTCTCTTATATTGCTGGAGGTTTGTCAGCAGCCAACCAAGCAGACTCTCTTTATGATAGGTTTAGGTGACAGATTGTTTTCTGTTATTTGTTTATAAAAGCAGCATTCACTGTGATTAATGTTTGGGTAATATATTTATAAATATAATTTGTAGTAGTGTCAAATTTACAATTTATGATAGTATAATGGTAATTAGCCATAGTCGTTCTTCAGCATGGCATCTATTAATATACATTATTAGCTAATTTAGATGCTTTCATCTATTATTTATCCTTTACATAGCCTAATCAGTTACTGTTTTCCTGGAGAAGTGTGTTCCCGTTGAGAACATTTGTTTGCAGTTACCTCGGGGAATGACCTCCTACGGTTGAAGTTCTGTTCTTGTTGCTAGGGAGAACTGAGCGTGAGTGTGTTTTCTCACTGCGTGGAGAATTATCAGCATGTTCATCATTCTGAATGAAAGACTTTCATGATCTGGATAAAATATCACACTTAATCTCATTTGACTGAAACATTAGGTGATGTGATTTGCTAGGAAGTCTTTTCACCTTCAAATCCTTTTAATAAAACAATATGCAGTGTGTTTTGTACTTTTAATACAGCTCTGATCCTTTACATTGTCTGAGAAGATGCCAGTGTTTGATCATGTTTTACCAAGGAACTGACAAAGGAACAATGTTTTGAAACGAAGGTTTTTAGCCTTCATCTCTGGAAAAATAATAGACTGTTGAGAATTGTGTTGTTTAGGTCGTTTTTAAAACACAATGCAAAACACAAAAAAAGCAATGATATGCAAGTGTACATTGACAAGAAATTATAGTACACCACAACAATTTTCGGATGTGCAGATTATAAATTTACCTTAATTATAATATTATTTCTTTTATTGGAAACATAAAGCGTTTCTGCGCAAAGAGAGGCTTTGTGGGCCATAATTCTTAACATACTACTAATAAATCTGTTTATGGCTTGAACTCTTTCCCCACCATTGACGGAAATTCCCGGCATTTATGAGACAACGCTTCCTCGCCATTGACAGAAATTTCCGGCTTTCCGATGACACACATTCTGTAAGAGTATCTCCTGATCAAAACACGGGTGAAGAAGCCGAAACAAGCGATAGCATATGTAAGCAGACGCATATGTAAAATAACGTGATCATCAACATTAAACGGCATATAAATCAAAACCCCCTAATGTTACTGAATGAAATGTCGACCCAGGACGATGTATAGGACTGTGCATTAGGTGTGTTGATGCACTCGATCTACTCATCTGTGTTTTTATAATCGTTCTGAATCCGATCCGGATGTAGTCTTTGACAAAAATGCAATATTCTCAACTTTTTGCTTTTTTGCTCAACTTTTTTTTATGAAACTTACCCATATGCATTATATTAAGCTAGAATAAAACAGTTTTTGCGTTTAAAAGCAGAGGCTCTGTTCTTTCTTATAATAAATTGTATGTTCAGATATTCATACAACAAAATATTCTGGAGGCCATGGAAATTTGGTGAAAATAATAAAAAAAAAATGCTGGCAGTGGCTGGCAACTTAAAAAAAAACACTGGTGGGAAAATAGTTTAAAAAACTATGATATTGAACATCAGCATTTGTTTTGATTATTTCTTATTTGTAGTTCTGTTGCAAGTTTTATGTCTAGATATTTATAAATCTGTTATTTACCCCCCTTGACAGGTTGAAGACAAGCCCTGATGTCGTCTACTCAAAACTAGTATCTCAAACTACAGTGTGAAAGATGCCAATACTTACTTTAGCTTTAAGTTTGAAAGCGGAGAGAGCTCCAGACCTCAAGGGAGGATCAACAAGACTCTACTTGAAAGCTTGAGAACACATGAGCCTTCAGGAAACATGAGTGTGAATGATGAACACACCAGACCCTTCGGGACCAGCAGTGAAGATGGCTGTAAGGAAATCAGGAACAACAACAACAACAGGGATGCTGAGGATTCGCTGGACGGAGATACCAATGCTAATGAAATCCAAAGGGGAGATGGAGAAACAACTCTCGAGGCAATTGATGCCCTGTCCTCTGTGGTATCTCACACTGAGAAACAGGTGAAGATGACTATTCAGGCCACAGATTCCCCGTGTGATGACCCAGAGCTGGCAGAGTTTGAGAGGCTGGAAAGTCAGGAAATAGAGGATGAGGAAAAGAACAATGTTCCTAAAGGTTACACGAAAGGGGTTCTATCCACCGATATGACAAAGACCGAAGCAAAATCTCTGAAGGATAGCAAAAGGTATTCCCAGGTTACTTCAAAAGAGCAAGAGTCTATTGTTTGTCCTCAGTCCTCTAGCAAAGAAATGGTGACCAGCATAGCCAGGACTGACTTTAGCTCTGAAAATGATGTTTTTGTTTCTTGCCTCTCCACAATGTCTAGTCTTGGAGGAAGTCTTGCTAGTGCTCTGGACAACGCCGGTCGAACCCACAGCTCTGATTCGTGGCATGCTCCCTCAGAGCCATACCGAACTCTCTCTGAGGACCTTACCCTTGCCTCACAGTACTGTTTGACAATTTCAGATAAAACCCGGAGCTCCCTACATACTGAGGGCATGCATCATCAAGCAGGAAAAAGTACAACGCACATAGGCAGTGTCAATCTTAATCTTAACTCTACCGCCTTGCCTGAAGAACCTTATTTAGAAGCACAAGAAAACCAACTAGCTACAGACTTTGTAATATCTAGGAGCTCAGGGCAACTGACAAATGGCACAAGTGAATGTAGCATTGCAAGGATCAAAAAGGTCCATAATGAATCAGGAAGTGCCAATCACGACGATCTTAGAGAATCTGGAGGTCACGTAAAGGAGTACCATGCAAAAGACGAAAAGGCTCTAAATTTGAAAACAGTATTGACTGAGAAGAAATCTTGCCATCCTCTTGTCTCAGACAATATTCAGCCTACTTTACAAAACAGAAGGTCCTCCCATGATTCCACTGGTGATATAAAGAACAAACTCAAAACCCAGAAAGAGAATCTCCTGAAATTGCTCTTAAAACCTCGAAACTAACCTCAAAGGGTGCACCCATCCACTCTGATTTTTCTGAACCCCAACCGTACAAGAAGCAACCATCTTTTGAAAAGACCCGAAGATCTAGTTCATCGAGTTTGGAAAGGCGAAAACCTTGGGGCAGCCCATCTCGCTCTGAGACCCCTCCATCCCCTAAAACCACCTGTTCACCTCGGAAACAGCCTCCTTCGTCACCAGCCAAATATACTAGCACAAGAGAAGCGAGTCAGGAGCGGAGTGAAATCTTACAGAGGGCAAATACTGGTTTGAGGCAACCAAGTAAAAGCCTTCTCAGTAGTAGTTGCAGTCTCCAAAAACCTGTCGTTCCTCAGCAACCCACTAGAGCAGAGTCTGAATCTAATAAGTCTTCTTCACCTCTAAAGCCCAAGATTGTTCGGCCAAAAATCATAACCTATGTCCGCAAGAGCCCTCAAGTGAAACCAATGTCTGAAGGTCCCTATGAAGTATCAACACTACCGCCGAGACTTACACCATACAGCGGCTCACCAACCTCAAAAGAGCCCAAAGCCGAGGGGTTCAGAGGTTCGCCTGTGCTCAGCTCCTCTAATATTGTTTATGACAAGTATTGCCAGGAGGTACAGAGGTCAGGGTACTACTCCCCTCCAGGACTGATGCCGTCTGGAATCAGGCCACCTAGCCACACTGTCCCCCATAAACTAGTGGGCAAATCTGAGAGTTTCCATGGAGAGCTGCCAGATCAATACTTGCATGAGGTGGGACTTCTCAGTCTATGGTTTGTCAATCCAAATCTGATTATTTATGTATCTGATTGGAATCTGATCTAAATTATTGACTGTCCAGCGACATTTTTTTGCTGTTCACACTTGCTAAATATTATTGGATTCCAATCGGATATGAGCAAAAATCAGTTTGGACTGAGTCTGATCGAGGCTTTATATGCTAACACAGTATTCCTAAACTCTAGATAAATGCATTGTGCTTGTGAAAGCATGAGCAGTAAGAATAATTAATTGATACTCTCAACTGCTTCATTAAGTTTGTGATAACAAAGACATCAAAATATACTTCTTACTGTTCCAGGTTGGTAGAGCGGTTCAACTAAATAGCCATGATGCCGCTGCTTCCGTTTTCCGCTTTCCCAGAGCCTTAAGGCCACAGCTTGGTCTTGGAGCTGTCACCAGACAGCCTGCTACTAAGAACAGGACTGTATTACCAGGTCAAAGATCAGCATCACCCCTCAGTTATACCGCTCCAGCTGTTCATGCCTCAAGTAGTCACCAAGAACCCATAGGTCAGTAGGCACTAAAACCCTCAAAGTCATGTACCTGGTTGTCAGTTAATGTTGTTCAGAATGTGATATGTTTAATTAAACAGTATTGATTGTTGTGTTAGACATTTGCTTAAAATATAGCCCATAAAGCTAGACAGGAATATAAATGATTAACTTCACAGTTCTATGCTGTCAGTACACAGAATCAGACTCGTTTCTTATCACAATGCCCACACACAGAATATCCATCGGTTATGAAATGCAGTTATTGATTCTTATAGGCGCAAACCATTTCTCTTTGAAATGTAAAATTCATGACCGCAAGGACTGTTGAGATACCTTGTCATACACTTATTTTTGTTATATCTTCAATATCTCTTAGGAGATTGAAGAAAAACTGTGACTTTGGAAAAACCTTTCGGAATTGAATTTTCACTTTTATGACAGTTGGCTCTTTTAAACATGATCTTAAAATGAGTTTCTCCTTAGACTTCTGAAAGTAAATCAAGGAACTGGATTTATGCCAGTCAGTTAAAAAAAGATGTTTTGCAGAATGGCCAAGCTGCTGCAAAGATTCACTCTGTCAAGTGCCAGAAAGTCCAAAAATATATCAAAAAAGTATATCATAAAGTTATTTAATCACATTGAAATCATGATTTAAACAAATTAGGTCAAGATTGTTTTCATTTTATTATTATAGATTGTAGACGGGGATATCAAGCCAATTTATATATTAATGAACTAGTGATATTTGTTTGAAGGAACAAATCTAAAGGAACTAATGTTTGTCAACTGCTTTACAGTGGATCAGAAAAGACTAGCGTTGGGTGTGGCCCCCAAAGTTTTGCTCCCCAAACCGGGTCAATCTGGACTGCGTCCTCCCGGCTTCTCCCATCTTCCTCCTGCTCGACTGGCCGCCTTTGGCTTCGTCCGCAGTGCTAGCGTGTCTTCTGTGTCCAGCAACCAATCAAATGACAGCACACACAGCGACTCCTGCCGATCCAGCCGTGAGTTTTACATATCTTCTTGTCATAAACCTGCTGTTTACACACTTCCCATTCTGTAGTATGCAGATGTCTGACTGTTCTGGGTTTAACAGATTTATTAGCTGCTGCTGGTTGCATTTGTTTATGTAGAGGTATACCTGCAAGCTCTTGTTAATGGTGTCTTGTAGTGGTGATTGTTTAGTGTAAGGCAATGCTACAGCAGCCCATTCTTCGACCACATGCTCTAGTACTGGTATTGTGTTAGGATTAGTATAGGCCTTGTGGATTATCCAACTCTTCCTGTCATAAGCCTTCTTACTTGCAGATACAAAGTACAATCGATGGTGTCAACACTCTGCTTGTTGCACTGTATGCAAGATGATGTATCTCAGAGCTTATTGTATAGAGCAGTGTTTCCCAGTCTTTTAGAGTGCCCCTATCCTCTTTCATATAATACCTTTCATGTAGTGTGTAATATAGCTGTTTATGAATGCAAATGCCGGTCTGCAAAGTTTCAAAGATCAAAGTGCTCAACAAATGGAGTCATTGTCTCTTAAAAGAAAGAACCCATTTTAAACCTGAAGCGAGTCGTCAGTAATTTCAGTCTTAATTACTGCTCAAACCTACCTAGGTTTGTAACACATTTGCATTTGTAATACATTACAACGTTTTCTGCGCTGCGAAAGCAAATCCACTTTTCATCAAATCAAAAGGACTCGGGTTCTAATTGATATGGTATTGAATTGATATGGTAAAACCGACACCATCATTACTGTTCATATCAATGTGTGTACAAGTGCTGAGGAAGATCTGGAGCTGAAATTCAGATATGGTAAAGGACAGTTTGGTTTCTTCTGTCATAATGTAAGCGGTCGACAAATCACAACAGACTGGGTCATTTGATCAATCAGAGCAGAGTAGACCAATCACAACAGACTGGGCCATCTGACCAATCAGAGCAGAGTAGACCAATCACAACAGACTGGGTAATCTGACCAATCAGAGCAGAGTAGACCAATCACAACAGACTGGGTAATCTGACCAGTCAGAGCAGAGTAGACCAATTACAACAGACTGGGTCATCTGAGCAATCAGAGCAGAGTAGACCAATCACAACAGACTGCGTATTCTGACCAGTCAGAGCAGAGTAGACCAATCACAACAGACTGGGTCATCTGAGCAATCAGAGCAGAGTAGACCAATCACAACAGACTGGGTAATGATCAGTCAGAGCAGAGTAGACCAATCACAACAGACTGGGTCATCTGACCAATCAGAGCAGAGTAGACCAATCACAACAGACTGGGTCATCTGAGCAATCAGAGCAGAGTAGACCAATCACAACAGACTGGGTCATCTGAGCAATCAGAGCAGAGTAGACCAATCACAAACAGACTGGGTAATCTGACCAGTCAGAGCAGAGTAGACTAATCACAACAGACTGGGTCATCTGAGCAATCAGAGCAGAGTAGACCAATCACAACAGACTGGGTAATCTGACCAGTCAGAGCAGAGTAGACCAATCACAACAGACTGGGTCATCTGACCAATCAGAGCAGAGTAGACCAATCACAACAGACTGGGTCATCTGAGCAATCAGAGCAGAGTAGACCAATCACAACAGACTGGGTCATCTGACCAGTCAGAGCAGAGTAGACCAATCACAACAGACTGGGTCATCTGAGCAATCAGAGCAGAGTAGACCAATCACAACAGACTGGGTAATCTGACCAGTCAGAGCAGAGTAGACCAATCACAACAGACTGGGTCATCTGACCAATCAGAGCAGAGTAGACCAATCACAACAGACTGGGTCATCTGAGCAATCAGAGCAGAGTAGACCAATCACAACAGACTGGGTCATCTGAGCAATCAGAGCAGAGTAGACCAATCACAACTGATCACAACTGATACAATCACAACAGTCTGAGAGACTGAATCTTTATCGAACAGTTTCAGACACTGAGAAAAGATGTGATGAGAAAATGTATGTTTTTGACCATGGATGCATGTAAATCTATTATAGGAAACTCAAAAACTAAATTAAGAGACTTTAAAGTAGCATAACAAGGGCAGTTTAACCCTTTAAGACCGACGGGAGCGTCGGCGCTCCCATTTGCGTGTGTCTGTTTAAAAGCCTATAGAAACTGAAACCAAATGGCTAGCTCAATCATTCTTTTTGCATACAAAACCAGAGATGTAACATGTTCAGATCAAGCCTCCAACATGCCCATGTTGCGTTGTTTTCACCCTCTAATCAGTCTGTACAAACTGCGTAATATTCGTTTACAAAAAACAACAACACAAAAATGCATTGCACGTCTTTCCACACATGTTCTTTAGATCTGCGATTGATAGTTTCGTCTTCCGATGACTCATTGACGTATCACGTTCTGTGCACTATGACCCCCGGGTGTGTCACATGTTGTGACGTCACACGCTGCGTCATTTGACCATGCGTTTGACTCCCGTTTGACTCCCATTTGCTATATGTTCCTTATATCGTTATTGTCTTTTTACCATCGCTTTATTTTATTATTTCTTTCTCCTTTAGACGTTCACAAATACAAGGACATTCACACACAAACACACACACACACACGCGCGAGTCATTTTTTCTTTTTGTTTATTGCACTTTTGAGATATTTATATAGTTACTAT
The DNA here is from genome assembly GCA_036326025.1 of Chrosomus eos. Classification (NCBI taxonomy): domain Eukaryota; kingdom Metazoa; phylum Chordata; class Actinopteri; order Cypriniformes; family Leuciscidae; genus Chrosomus; species Chrosomus eos. The sequence continues at coordinate 13,240,681 of CM070825.1, forward strand.
TGATTTATTACAAACATAGCCTTCAAACTGGGAGAGTAAGGATTATTTTGATGTATGGCATATGAAAATGCTCAAAAAAATGACAGCACAGCATGTAAAAATACAAAGATATACTCTGGTGGAATTGTTTGTTAAACTGGAATTTACTTAGCATGGAGGTCTAGTCAGTCTGAAATATGATCTACAGTATGATTGAATACCCTCAAATGTAATTTTACCATAAAGCAGTGTAATTTTAATGTTAAGTAGACCACCTGTCATAAGACATAAGAGTGAATGTGAAAATGTGATAAAGGTTGTTCTATTACTTGTTGGAGTGCTCAGCGCATTTTCAGTGTGTTGGAGAAATATAGAGAACAGTGCGTGTTGTTTTATAATTGTGTTTACCTCTGATATTGTTTGTGTGCTCTGGTGGGCTGAGGAGTATGAAGGGATGAATATAATCAGTGCTTTATTGTTGTGAGGAAGAGAAGTGAGACAAAGAGCACCGCTGCAGAAATCTGCCTCTGTCTGATCTTTACACAAACTGTGCTCCTCGTAGAAATACTTTCATTAGTTATTTTGGTTACACTTCATTTAAGGGTGATACTGTGTAAATACACAAACAAGTACTGAGTAATATCAATTAACTACATGTACTTACTATAAGGTTATGGTTTGGATTTGGTTTAGGGTTAGTTGTAATTATGCATAATTTACCTATATAACACCTTAACCTTATAACACCTTAAAATAAAATACCATTATTTTATTTTACATTTCATCTTTTGGCAGTTATTAGTCAAGATAATGGCAACTTTAATATTCTTAATGTAAATTTATTTGTTTTAAAGGTTTAAACCCCCTTGGACCTGCATTGTAATTATGTATTTAGATCAGATTCACTACACATGTAAACAAACATCCCCATTCTCGAGTAATTTAGGTGAGATTTGAATGGTTTTGGTCATTCATACAGTGTGCCAGAGCGATGTTCTCAGATGTTGTGTAACTGTTCTTTGAATCTGGCGATCAGAAATGAGAAGAGCTCTTACAGGAGGATTGCAAGAGAGAGTGAGATGAGAGTCATGGGTCGGACAAAAGTGATCAAAAGAGACTTTATAGTCGACAAAAATAATTCTAGAGAAACAGACATAGAAATACATTTGTTTATCCATGCATGACCTCTCAAATCTAAAAAAGAAATGACACATTTGACCACTCTATGATGAGTCAATATGTTTTAATGTGGTCAGTCTATCTTTCAGAACAATGTGACTCAGATATATCATGAAGAAGGAAATATCTAAGTCTACTTCCTTCTTCCCATGTAACGGATTGCTACTTGGTAAATCTAGGGTGACCATATTTTAGTTTTCAGAAAACAGGACGGGGGGCGTGGTTGATGGGCGGGGCGTGATTTTTGGGGAGGCGTGGTTAAGGGGTGGGCGTGGTTTGGGGGAGAATGCATCAAAAAATACTTGACAAATGCATTCACAACCTTGCAACTATGTTATTGTACTTTAATACATAAAGTAATATATCCTTTCCATTCAATGTTTGGCCCGCAACAATATATATAAAAAAAAAAAAGGCTACATGGCACTATTTATTTCCATGGCCATAGCATAGGTTAAAAATCTACTACTAAAATAAAATAAAAAATCTACTACACTATTTCAGTAAAAAAAAAACATTCTCTGATGTTCTCTTAGCCTATACGTTCTTTATATGGGCTTCTAGGTCCTTAACACTGACACGTGCCAACTTTGCAGTTCATGCATTCTGCTTTACACGGATCCTGACCGAAACGAAAACACAGGAATTTTCTCTGTAAATCGTCTGTGAATTAACATTTGGGCTTTTTTTTCTACGCTGTTAGCTACTTACATCTTACCTCGCACTTGACCGTAAACTGAAGCGTCTGAAGCGTCACGCAGCTAAATTTCTGTGAACGTGTAAAGTCCGCCTACTTTGATTTGATTGGTCATTTCAAATATTCTGACATTGACAAGCAGTGACAGACCAATGAGGTTGCGATGAACACACACACAGACACACACACACACAGGCCTCTGTATTCTGATGATTCTGAGTCTGACGTGCTCTGTGCTTGACGCTGCGGATTAAGGAATGCGCTGATTATAACAAGAGGGGGTGAAGCCAAAGTCATATGTTTTGTGTGCAAAGGCAAGCGTGTATTTAAAGTACACGCTTAATGACCAAATGAAAAAATAATGAAAACCAGGACATTTTCATCACTTTTTAAAAAACAGACAGGACGGCCAGGACAGGACGTGAAAACAGGACATGTCCTGGGAAAACAGGACGTTTGGTCACCCTAGTAAATCTGCATTAATATGAAAATAGTGTATGAAGGTTGTTTCATGCCTTGAGCATAAGCTTGCAAACTTCAAAGCATCGTGTGCTGCCTCCTTCATTGTCACACAAGCCGTCGTTTCCCAGTCATTTTCTACACATTTTTCAGGAAACTACCAGCTTTTTCAAATCATAACTTGTGCATTCAATTATAATATTTTTATATTGTCATATTTTTCCCTCCACAAGCGAGGTTTTGACTAGTGACTACATCAGGATAGTAGATTTAAAGCTGGCGTCGGCAATATTTTTTGATCATATTCAGTGAAATCGACACTATAATCCGACAGAACAACATAAATAAAGTGTTTTTTAAAAAAAAAACCCGAGCTTCTAACTCCACCTGGAGCGTGTTATTTGTTTTGCAAAAATCCACATCTCCCGGATCATCGGGCCCAATCAGCGCAGGGGGTGTGAGATCTGACTGTCAGTCACAGATCGGGCACACGTTACAATCACATGTACACGCCTGAAGTTCGCGCAGTAACGAAGAGTGATGGCGGAAAACGATGACGATAGACGATGACGACATCTATGCGACACACCGAAGCAGTTTGTTTATACCTATGGATCCAACATGGCAGCGGACGCGAAGTTAACTTTCGATGCAGCCTTAGATATTGCAATAGTCGCTGAACGTCATTGTGTACACATAAATCTCTGACCCATCGTCTTCCTCGTCTAATTCTGTCGCTCTACATACGTCATCTGGTATAATTGAAACGATTGGCTATGAGCTACGTACAGGTGCATTTGATAGACATTCGTAGCACCCAATAAACGGCTCTGGGCATTCATAAACCACGCCTCAAATATGAGAAAATTAACATTTGGTTCCCAGACCCAAGTCTCAATGAGACGAGGTTTCACTTTAGCCAGGTAAATTTAAAGGCCATAAAATGAAGAATTTTCACCAATTGTCTTTTTTCTTGAAATAATTTCACATAGAATATCCCATTAGGTTAGCTGTCTGTAATACTTGATCCTGTCATATTTGTTAGGGTTCTGTCACATTGATCTAGTTTATTCGTGCTTTGGTGACAGAGGCCTGACACTCCTTCTGGCTTGTGTTTGTATGAGTTCGCTTGTTCCTTCCTCAACATGATTCGTTGTATGTTGACTATGTTCGGATCGTGATGTTCGGATCCCGGCACTTCTGTCTAGTTTGGGTTCAGGGTTTGGACATTCATGATTTGTCTCTGGTTGTGAGCACACAGGTTGAGTGTTCATTCACTCGCCATGCGCTCTTGTCTTGTGTGTTTTTTAGAGTGCCTGGTCAATGTGTTTATTGGCCAGGCGTTCTTGAGTTGTCATGTTTTATTAAGCTCGCGGTTTGTCTATCATCTGCCACTGCTTTCATGTCTTGTTCTGTGTGGCAAAAAATCTTTTCCATCGGCGCCTGCTTTCGTGTTGTCTTGTTTTGTGTGAGAGCTCTCATTGGCTCTTGTTTTGTGTGAGAGCTCTCATTGGCTCTTGTTTTGTGTGAGAGCTCTCATTGGCTCATGTTTTGTGTGAGAGCTCTCATTGGCTCATGTTTTGTGTGAGAGCTCTCATTGGCTCATGTTTTGTGTGAGAGCTCTCATTGGCTCATGTTTTGTGTGAGAGCTCTCATTGGCTCTTGTTTTGTGTGAGAGCTCTCATTGGCTCATGTTTTGTGTGAGAGCTCTCATTGGCTCATGTTTTGTGTGAGAGCTCTCATTGGCTTATGTTTTGTGTGAGATCTCTCATTGGCTCATGTTTTGTGTGAGATCTCTCATTGGCTCATGTTTTGTGTGAGATCTCTCATTGGCTCATGTTTTGTGTGAGAGCTCTCATTGGCTCATGTTTTGTGTGAGAGCTCTTATTGGCTCATGTTTTGTGTGAGAGCTCTCATTGGCTCTTGTTTTGTGTGAGAGCTCTCATTGGCTCATGTTTTGTGTGAGAGCTCTCATTGGCTCATGTTTTGTGTGAGAGCTCTCATTGGCTCATGTTTTGTGTGAGAGCTCTTATTGGCTCATGTTTTGTGTGAGAGCTCTCATTGGCTCATGTTTTGTGTGAGAGCTCTCATTGGCTCATGTTTTGTGTGAGAGCTCTCATTGGCTCATGTTTTGTGTGTTGAGAGCTCTCATTGGCTCATGTTTTGTGTGAGATCTCTCATTGGCTCATGTTTTGTGTGAGAGCTCTCATTGGCTCATGTTTTGTGTGAGAGCTCTCATTGGCTCATGTTTTGTGTGAGAGCTCTCATTGGCTCATGTTTTGTGTGGATACGTGGCTTTGTTTTGTCTGTTTCTATGGCTATGTTCAGGCAGACTGTCCACACTGTTAATTGCAGTGTAAAGTGATCAAAGAAGATTTGTGTGTCCAGACATAACCAACCTATCTGCATGGGTTGCTTAGTGACATAGGCATGTACCCAAGTATGTGATGAGGCTTTCTAAATGGATGCAGGTTTGGAAGGTTCATCATTTGGTGCTACAAATATATGCCACGTCGGGTCGCAGTGCAGAACTCAGCGACAGAGGACACTGGTATATATTGTGATGTTCCTAATGGCTAAAATATTTGACCATGCCGTTTGACTACTGTATGTATGAAACATCCGCCATTTCTGTCACCGGTTTTGACGCTATAGTTGCATGTCGTATTAAGAGTAAGGCAAAAGACAATTTGAGCTGACTCAGACAGCTACTTTAATGAATCGGACTTCGCTAGTTCTTATTCTTAGCATCTGACAGAAAACACAAGGCATGTGACTTGACGGACTCCTGCACCAGCTGAGCAAATGCTAATGTATACACACTGTGAAAGTGTGTTTTTAAGGTTTTAAGGTTGCTGCCTTAAATTTTTAAGTACAATCATCTTGGATGTCTAAGTCATTTAAACTTAAATTACATTAAACTGACCTAAAAAAGACAGAGTTGAATCTTGTATTATTTTGATGAGTTAAAGTGATGTAAAAACATATGATGTTATAACTTATTGATCATATCATTTTTACAGGGCAGTAGGTTTTGTCAAGGTATTATAGTCCTTTTTTCCTTTTCAAACAGGAAGTTGAGGCATATTAAATAGCTTGTCTTTAAAGTCGGCATGAAACAGAAGTTGCGATAGTCTTTTCTTCCCTGTTGTATTCGTATATTCGAGTGAAACGGCTTGAGTGGTACGAGTGGAATGAGAACAAATGTAGGGCGAGACTTGATTTTGTCCATGGGGAGTTGATTGGATGGTTGTGGTTTGCTATTGGTGGATCTCATGTGAGTGACAGGTTGCCCCGCCCACACGCCAGTAAACACATCATCAGAGAAGAGATGAGCTGCAAGAGGATGAATAAAAAAAAGAGATGTGCACGGACAAATAATTTTTAATACTCCAATACTCCATAAAAAAAACAAGAATTATCCATTTTGATTTCATGGTGACTGAAAGGCTTGAGTGTCCTCTTATTCATTTGTAGAATATGTATTCACTGCAGTCATTCCCTGAAGACTGCAGATAAATGCTGAGTCTAGCAAACAGTGTTTCTAAACTGCTGAGTAATACATGTGTTCTTACAGTCTCTCTCCTCTCTCTCTCTCTCTCTCTCTCTCTCTCTCTCTTCTCCTCTCTCTCCTCTCTCCTCTTCTCTCTCTCTCTCTCCTCTCTCTCTCTCTCTCTCTCTCTCTCTCTCTCTCTCTCTCTCTCTCTCTCTCTCTCTCCCCTCTCTCCCTGGGGTTTAGAGTTGTACTGTAAGTACAGTGTGTTTTGTAACCACATTGTTTAGCACCCGTTATGACATCAGCAGACGTCCTGACATGTCTGATGCTATAGTGGGGACACATTTGTCTCTCGGCTCGGACAGCTGAGGGGTCAACAGTGGCGCCTTCCCTTACCAATTTTATGTCTCCCCTTAAAAACCCAAAGACTCGCCTGCTTGTTATTTAAATCCGGAGACTTGTATGTGCATGCTGCATTTTTGTTCGATGCCGTGCTCGGTATATAAAATATAATGGGCAGCTGTCGACCCCTCCCGAGTGTGTGTCCCCACTTTCACTCTTATGTCCTCTCTGGGAAAGTGGAGGCGTTAGAGAGGAGTCGGGCTGCTATGACTTTTATGGTTTTAAGTCTTACCGTTAAGTCTTCATAATGCAGCATAATTCGTAATCTTCGGGATTCGCTGTAAGTCTGAGGTTTTTTTGCGACTCAGTGGAGTTTAAAAACAGATTAACTTCATGAAAGCGGATGATGTTCTTTGGCATCTCAAGTCTGGATCTTGGATGCGTGTCCTCTAGTAACAGACGAATTTGCCGAAAATGTTTTCATTACTGGGGTATTTTGTACCCCTTTTTACTTTTGTTTTAAAAAGGGACACTGAAAAGCAAGACCTGCACCCATGTAAGTGTTGATTGTGATTTGTTTATGACACATACTGTACAATTTTAGGGGTTCAAGCACAAAGTTGGGGGGAAAAGACAACATGTCCCTAAAATTGTATTTGTGTATCAATGATCAATTGTGTATCAATGATCTTATTATTGTTGTTGCTTTAATTCAATTAATTTTTTAAATGTCCATTGCATGCCATATTTTACTGAAAACTCACTACAGAAATGAAGTTTTAATGTCCATAGTTTTAGATTTTAGACAGCAGTTAGATTTGTAATTCAAGGATACGTTCACATGTTTTCACGTAGCTTTTTATTGCTATAGTGTAATTGAAAAATGCAAACTACTCAAAAAACTACACTTTTTGCATCATCCTGTGGACTTTTGCTGACAAATAAACAGTGCTGGGTAGTAACTAAAGTAATCAGATTCCAAAAATGAAGGACTTGTATTTAGGTTATATTACATTTTAAAATACTCGTAATCCGACTACAGTTACTTTTTATTGATTACATGATTAGATTTTATTTTGACGATGACAGTGATTCAGCCATACTTAATTGATTCTACCTATTTATTATTTTTATTTCTCTTTCTCAAAAAGCATATCTCTTATACATTCATAAAGTCTTCTTGTATTGTGTAATCGCTCACACAAACCAGCCACTAGTCATGTGAATATCACTGAAAACTGAGACACTGAGGCATTTGATCACTGCATTTACTGAAATCATTTCACTTTCAAAGAACATTGCATATCAAATCAACTCCTGACAAACACATTAATTATTAATTGAATTATCATTTAGTAAGTGTCATTTATCCATGCATTGCTATGTTTTTGGAAGGCTTTTGTCTTTTTTATTTTACACATTTTTATTTTATTTTATTTTAAAAGTATTTATTTTAATTAAAAAATGTATATGATTTTCATATAATTATTAGCTTTTTATGAAACTCACGATCCCCCTGCAGTTATATATATAGATATATATATGTGACCCTGGACCACAAAACCAGTCTTATGGGTCATTTTCCTTAAATTGAGATTTATACATCACATGAACGCTGAATAAATAAGCTTTCCATTGATATATGGTTTGTTAGGATATGTCAATATTTGGCCGAGATACAACCTTTTGAAAATCTGCAATCTGATGGGGCAAAAAATCTAAATATTGAGAAAATCGCCTTTTAAAGTTGTCCAAATGAAGTCCTTAGCTACGCATATTACTAATGAAGGGAAATAAATAAAATTTACACCATTGATTTACCACAACTAAACCTTTATTCACACAAAAAATCTCATTAAAATAGCCTATTTGTAATGCGATCTGGTCAAACCCATCGGCTGTCGCGCTGCACGGTTTCAGTATAAGGTCTAAAAATAGATCGAATGTCAGTTTTTTGTCAAAATTGGGTTTTTTAATAAAATTATTATTCTATAACATCTTGTCTATCCTCTTTGAATATATCTTGGGAAAATTTACAAGTTTAGTGCAGAAAAACTGCGATTTATAGTGGCAAGCTGAAAAGACTGTCTTACTTTCTCTTTAAGAACACGCACAGAGAGAGAGAAAAAATCGACATTTTAATCAATGAAAGAAATAAAAACAGATTTGGGAAACAGATTATCAAAACCTGTAATAGGCTATGTCAAATTTCACCATGTGGTGGCTTTTCCCAGATCGCATCACATTTCACCAGGAACATATAAAATTGAAGAGATCCACACAACACACATTGATCGAATTCGTCGTCTTCCAGGGCATATTATTTGCCAAGCCGGTCTCTGGACATTCTGTATCATCTTCCCAATCATTTGCGAAAAAATAATTTACTATGTTCGTTACATTATTGCTGTCATTAAAGTTTAAATTGAGCAAACGCGCTATCTCAGAATCCATGGCTTGCACCGTAACCATTGCGGATTGTGTACACTGTGCACGCGAAGAAGTCGCCAGCCAATGAGAGGCGCTGTAGCAGGCCGTTGCTAGGAAGAAAACGTACTCGGTTACTAACGTAACCTCGGTTCTCTCTAGAGAGGGAACGAGTACTGCGTAATATCTTACGCTATGGGGAAACACTCTTTCCTCGAGATATTGAAGCCAAAAATTATCCTTAATTTTTTTAATCATGCAAAACGCTTTTGCAGCAGCAAGCAGACAAGGGCGAAACAGCTCGCGCGCCCATTGGCTGCCTCGCTGGAAAAGCTGCAGCCTATCGAGTGAAGGCACTGCGTGACGTAATGACGAATGAAGACGCTTCGCGCTCATTTCGTCATGTCCCGCCAGTATAGGCGTGGTCTCGCCCTGTAAATACCCCTCGATAGCTGTATTTCTCTGATTTTGTACACCGAAGCGAACCAGAGCATAGTTCAAGCACGGCAAGATACGCAGTACTCGTTCCCTCTCTAGAGAGAACCGAGGTTACGTTAGTAACCGAGTACGTTCTCTTACGAGAGTATCTCTCGTACTGCGTAATATCTTACGCTATGGGGACCCCATACAAAACGCCGTGCGGACAGGGATCCAACACCAGAGTCCCGGGGCCAAGCCCGGGGCACATCTAGTGCATAATCACCATAACTCACATAGAGTAGAGGAGGAGAGGCTAGAAGCGTCACTCCTTCATAAAAGTCCCGTAGGGGTACCGACCCGTAAGGGCAACATAGCCGCATTGGCGGCCGATAAGCCCGAAGTTCAGACCGCCAAAAGCTTAGCTTGTAAGGCGGGCACCTCCAGGTTATAGTACTTGATAAATGTCGACGGCGAGGCCCAGCCCGCAGCCGTACAGATATCCTGCAGGGAGACCCCGCTATACCATGCCCACGACGAGGCCACGCCTCTTGTGGAGTGCGCTTTGACACCCAATGGGCACCGCAGGCCCTTGGAAGTGTAAGCCAGCGCTATGGCATCCACTATCCATCTGGATAGGCTCTGTTTTGAGGCGGCGAGTCCCTTAGAACGGCCGCCAAACAAAACGAAAAGCTGCTCGGTCTGCCTGAACTCAGGCGAGCGGGACACATAAGCCCTTAACGCCCTGACAGGGCAAAGGAGACTCACGTCCCTCTCCTCATCGAGAACCGGAAGGGCTGACAGGGAAATTACCTGGGCCCTAAACGGTGTATTGAGGGATTTCGGCACGTAGCCGTGCCTCGGTTTGAGTACGACCTTTGAGTCGTTAGGCCCAAACTCCAGACAAGACGCGCTTACAGAAAGCGCCTGTAAGTCCCCTACACGCTTCACTGAAGCGAGAGCCAATAGAAACACCGTCTTAAGGGACAGGTGCTTCATGTCCGACAGCTGGATCGGCTCAAACGGGGCGCCTTTCATGGCCTCCAAGACCGTGGAAAGGTCCCAAGCCGGGACTGAAGGGGGCCTGGGAGGGTTTAACCTCCGAGCTCCTCGTAGGAAACGCACGACTAAGTCGTTTTCCCCAGCGACTGGCCAGACACCGGTTTAGCAAACGGTGCTATGGCCGCCACGTAAACTTTGAGCGTGGATGGGGTCCTTCCCTTATCCATCAGCTCCTGAAGGAAGGCAAGCACTTCCTTAACCCCGCAGTCCACAGGTGAAAAGCCACGGGCTCGACACCAAGTAGAGAACACCGACCATTTCGAGGCATAGAGCCGTCTGGTAGACGGAGCTCTAGCCTGCGCGATCGTGTTTAGCACTCCTTCCGGGAGGCTAGCGGGTACCCGTTGATGGCCCATGCGTGCAGGGACCACAGTTCCGGGCGAGGATGCCAAATCGAGCCCTCCGCCTGAGAGAGGAGATCTCTCCTCAACGGTACAGGCCACGGGGCAGTGCTGGCCATCCGCATCAGGACCGGAAACCAAGCCTGGTTCGTCCAGAGCGGAGCTACAAGCAGCACTGGGCATCCATTTTCCCTGATCCGTTCCAACACCTGAGGCAGGAGCGAGACAGGGGGAAAAGCATACAGGGGACCGCTGGGTCAAGCATGGGCCAGCGCGTCCCTGCTTTTCGAGAAGAATACTGGGCAGTGAGCGTTCTCGCGGGACGCGAACAGGTCCACCTGCGCTCTGCCAAACGTTTCCCACAGCAGCTGGACCGTCTGCGGATGCAGCGACCATTCTCCTGTCGGGACGTTGTCTCTGGACAGCTTGTCTGGACCCGTATTCAGGTGCCCAGGCACGTGCGCCGCTTTCAGAGAAAGGAGGTTGCGCTGGGCCCAGACCAAGAGGGGTTCCGCCAGCCTGCAAAGGCGTGTGGACCCGATGCCGCCCTGGCGATTTATGTACGCCACCACTGACATGTTGTCCGACCGGACCAATACGTGGTGGCCTATTATCTGGGGACAGAAGCGCCTTAGCGCTTTGTCGACTGCCATTAATTCCAAGCAGTTTATGTGAAGGAGCTTCTCCCGTACTGACCATAGGCCAGCTAGTGGTCTGCCCTCGAGCAGCGCTCCCCGCCCCGATGTGGAGGCGTCCGTAGACACCACCTTCACACCCGAGGCGATCCCCAGACTCACACCTGACTGATACCAGTCGGTCACTTTTCCACGGTTTCAGAGCTGAGACGCACTGAAGGTCGACCCTGAGGCGAAATAGACCCGCGGTCCACGCCCTGGGGGAACTCGTGCTTTTAGCCATAGCTGCAGTGGGCACATGCAGAGCAGGCCCAACTGGAGTACGGAGGCTGCTGAGGCCATCAGACCCAGCATTTTCTGAAACCTTCTGAGCGGGACTATAGAGCCGTGGCGGAAGGATCTCGCGACGTGCTGAATATTCAATCCGCGCTCCGGTGACAGGCGTGCTGTCATGGATAGCGAGTCCAACACTGTTCCCAGAAGGAAATTCTCCGACTGGGGAGCAGTGAGCTTTTCGCCCAATTGACTGTAAGGCCCAGCTCCTCGAGGTGCTCGAGTAATGCGGCCCTGTGTTCTATGAGCTCCGTTCGTGAACGAGCTAGAATCAGCCAATCGTCCAAGTAGTTCAAAACTCGCATGCCCCGAAGTCTCAGGGGGGCGAGGGCCGCGTCCATGCACTACGTGAACGTACGGGGTGCTATGGACAGGCCGAACGGCAGGACTGTGTATTGATATGCCTGGCCCTCGAAGGCGAATCTCAAGAATCGCCTGTGTTGGGACGCTATTTGTATTTGAAAATAGGCGTCCTTCAGATCTGTTGACATGAACCAGTCTCCTTGGCGCACTTGCGCGAGGATTTTCCTGGTCGTAAGCATTCTGAACTGGCGCTTCCCGAGCGTTCTGTTCAGCAGTCGCAGATCTAGAATGGGTCTGAGCCCACCATCTTTTTTCAGTACCAGAAAATATCTGCTGTATAAGCCCCCTTCGCCCTGAGATAGAGGTTCTATAGCCCCTTTTCTCAGTAGTTTCGCTATCTCGGCTCGAAGTAGATGAAACACTTCGCTATACACCGTAGTTTCGACTCGCGCCGTATAACGGCGGGGCGTCGAGCGAACTGTAGCGAACAGCCTCTCGTTATAGTGTTCAACACCCATTCTGATACCCCGGGAAGCCTTGACCACGCATCTGCGTGAATAGCTAGGGGTAGAATGAAATCTGGGCTCTGGCCGCGGCAGGACGGCAGCTCGAGAGCCCCTGTGTACTGGGAACACAGCACCGTGTTTACAGCGTTCGAGGCGGGGGGCGCGCTGATCACAGCGGGCAGCCTGGCCGCGCTCAGCTTCTCTATGGCGGGACGCGCAGAGAGCGAGCGGGGCGAATCCTGTGGGATTCGGCGCGTGTGAGGGAATGTGGGCACATTTACTAATGCAGCACATTTACTACACTGAGAATACTGTCAGCTCGCGCGACTAAATCACTGCTGTGTATACAGCGTGCGAGGCGCGCGCTGATCAAAGCCGGCAGCCTGGCCGCGCTCAGCTTCTCTGTGACGGGTTGTGCAGAGAAGACGAGCGGGGGTGAATCCCGTGAGATTCGGAGTGTCTGTGAGAAATGCGGGCGCGAGACAGCGGGCACATTTTCTGCACGGAGAATACTCGGCTCGCGCCGACTGAATCAACGCTGTGTTCACAGCGTGCGAGGTGCGCGCTAATCACAGCGGGCAGGCGCGCGCTGATCAAAGCCGGCAGCCTGGCCGCGCTCAGCTTCTCTGTGACAGGTTGTGCAGAGAAAGCGAGCGGGGGTGAATCCCGTGGGATTCGGCGTGTCAGTGAGGAAATGCGGAACAGCGGGCACATTTACTGCACTGAGAACACTGTCGGCTCGCGCCGACTAAATGTGTGTTAGTTTCGTTTTACAGAAACCAAGGGACACGCATCGTGTAGTGTAAGCGGGCATTGTATGGGCGCGTTCACCACATTTTCTGCACAACCAACATGAGTTGGTTTTATTTGTGCTAGCCCTGCACCGTGGCGGGCTGTGTCTGGGTGTGGGAATGGGCACTGGGACGTGGGCATTCTTACAACACTCGTAACACCATCGGCCGTGGCCGGAACACCAGAAAATGCACTCTTTATTGGATTTATCTGGGTAGCCATAGAAACGGCTTTTGTGCGCAGGCAAGCGGGCTGAGACACCGGCTGCTTCACTGCGAAATACACTGGGACAGTCACAACGCATGGAACTGAACGAGCGAGAAGTTTTGGTGGAAATCCGGCCGCAGCGGGATCTGAACACCGTCACTTTCCTAGAGAGACTAGGAAGGCCTTGAGACCTCGGGCTTTACCTCAATCCTCGGCCGGGGCCCGCGCTGAGGGGGGGCGGCGTCCAGCAGAGCGAGAGCGCGGTGTTTGATCTCGGGCCTGGCGGCGCTGCTAGTTAGCCGAAACGGCGGCCTTTGTGCGCAGGCAAGCGGGCTGTGGAACCAGCTTGCTCACTGCGAAATACACTGGAACAGTCACATTACTTGGAACTGAACGAGCGAGAAGTTTTGGTGAAAATCCGGCCGCAGCGGGAACTGAACACCGTCGCTTTCCTAGAGAGACTAGGAAGGCCTTGAGACCTCGGGCTCTATCTCAATCCTCGGCCGGGGCCCGCGCTGAGGGGGGCGGCGTCCAGCAGAGCGAGAACGTCGAGGAACACGGAGCGCTCAGCTTCCGTCATCTCGGATAGCGTTAGCCACAAATGTATCTCACCATTCAGGCCGATGTAATCCACGGCTTGAGAGAGCGGACGCATCGGCTCAGTTTCAATGCCGTCTCCGGTAGTTTGTCGAGCTCAAGTGCGGACGCGGCGGCAGACGGCGGCCGCTGTCCGTCTGGGAGCGACTCGAGCGAAGCCGGCGAAGCTGGCGGGCGAACCGGCGAGCTTTGGCGGGCTGGAAATAGCTCGGGAGCGCGCAGGGCGCGGCGCTTCTTGCGGCGCGGCATCACGGCGGGCTGGGATGCGGGCTCGGAGAACGACGCCAGGCGAGTCCGCAGAGTCACCATAGGCAAGCGTTTACAATGATGGCATCCGCCGTCAGCGAGCGCAGTGGCCGCGTGATCCTCACCCAGGCAGGACACGCAGATGACGTGGCGGTCCTCGTCGCTGAGTGGGGCTCGGCAAGAACCACAGGAAAGCATCTTTAAAAAGACGCAGCTCTTTTAGAACAGTAGAAATGGGTGTTGCGTCACGTAAGCAAACACACACACACACACTTAGCAGAGTAAAAGGATATAGTACGCCGGAAAGCGCAGCAGGTACGGCAGTTGAAGGCGGCTGGGCCAGCGACTTCAGAAGATGGCACGTCCCGCTGAGAAGGCTACAAGTCAACGGCGCGGCTTCTCACTCTGGATCCCGCGATGCGTGAGCTTCGCGTGAAGAATGAAAAATCAGAGAAATACAGCTATCGAGGGGTATTTACAGGGCGAGACCACGCCTATACTGGCGGGACATGACGAAATGAGCGCGAAGCGTCTTCATTCGTCATTACGTCACGCAGTGCCTTCACTCGATAGGCTGCAGCTTTTCCAGCAAGGCAGCCAATGGGCGCGCGAGCTGTTTCGCCCTTGTCTGCTTGCTGCTGCAAAAGCGTTTTGCATGATTAAAAAAATTAAGGATAATTTTTGGCTTCAATATCTCGAGGAAAGAGTGTTTCCCCATAGCGTAAGATATTACGCAGTACGAGAGATACTCTCGTAAGAGAACGTTTTTTTTTACACGAGAAAGTTTTGTTTTAACGCTCTCTATTGGCTTACTGCTCTAATGACGTTGTGGAGAGTTATGAAACCGAAAGCTGGAAATCTAAGCTTGACAACGATACCAAACTTAGCAGCGAGCGAGTTTTTTTAGGCGTGTTTTCTGTCTTTTTTTGCGCGAATTTGCTGCATCCACTCACAAAAATATTTTTTATATATATTTACGGTAGGAAATTTACAAAATATCTTAATGGAACATGATCTTTACTGAATATACTAATGATTTTGGCATAAAAGAAAAATCGATCATTTTGACCCATACAATGTATTGTTGGCTGTTGCTAAAAATATACCCGTGCGACTTACGACTGGTTTTGTGGTCCAGGGTCACATATATATATATATATATATATCTCGTTTATCGCATTTATTTAAATAGGATAATATTGTAACGTATTGAAATATATATATATATATATATATATATATATATATATATATATATATATATATATATATATATATATATATATTTCAATACGTTACAATATTATCCTATTTAAATACATGTGATAAACGAGTTAGGTCAAAAGTAATCAAAAAGTAATCTAAAAAAGTAAACAAACAGTAATCTAAAAGTAATCCAATCATATGTGTAATGTAATGAATTATGTTACTATGTTACAAATTTGATCATGTAATTTGGAATCAGTAACGGACCACAAATTTGTAAGTAATCCACCCAGCAATGGAAATAAATTGTTGCATTTCTCAGCTCTTGGGCTTTTGTTAAAACCAAAGATCAAACTTCTGCATTTTTGTATTCCTGCCCACAGACATCCAGATTGAAACCGGCAGCAAAATCAAAAGTACATTATGGGTGTTGAATTTTTTGCACCACAGCCCTTTTTCTCTGTTTAGCACATATTTAAGTTTGTTTTGCATGTTTATTAAAGAGCACATCTGTACAGCAGTGAATTTCCCCTTTGTCCAACACAATATTCGAAGGCCCCCACCCCATATAATATATTTTCAGCATTGCTATAATTACGACAAAGCTTCTTGTTGTTTTTTTCTTGTTAAATGAATTCACCACGATTAATTTTGTACTTCTATAAGTTTATCTAGAAGAAATTTTCAAGTCACATAAATAAATGTGAATCAAACACACTGTAGCCTTCAAGTACATGTTAGGCGTCAGACAGTGAAACATTTAATGCTTGATCATAAATAATGCACACGTCCTGCTGTCGTGTGTTCACTGACAACACCTCATGCCATCTCCTGCTGATATGGACACAATCATTCTTGTGACAGCATATCTTTAGCATTTTCATCAGCATCATGCATTGTTTATATACACTCTCTCTTTCGCTTTAACCTTGGAACTAATTTTCTACAAGTTAATGGAATATTACCATAAAAATCTAATATTTTTAAAACAATAAAAATTGGACGCTTTGAACATTCAGAGAACCTTTAGAAATAGCGTTTAATAAGACTGTTAGCAAAACATTCTTAGAACATGTTTTTGTTAGCTGGTGTCACGTTTCAGTGTGTTTAGTTCTGTTTTGTGATCTTGTTTTCCCCTGTCTTGTGTGATTTTTGGTTTAGTCCTGTTAGTTTTCCCGCTCCTCGTTTGTGTTCAATTCTCTGCACCTGTTTTCAGTTAATTATCTCGTTTGGTTCAGTTCATTTAAGCCCTGTGTTTTCCCTCAGTGTTTGTCGATCGTCGTCTATGTATGGTTTGTTTCCCCTGAAGTCCTGGAGTCTGTTATTTTGTTCCTGTTTAGTTTTGGAAAGTTTCATTTTGTTATATAAATCTATTATATTGAAGCTCCCGTGTCCTCGTCTTCAGCTACCTGCAGCAACCCTGACAGAACGATCGACCTTAAAAAAAAGAAGATGGAGAGCTGGAAGCAGGCCTTCGTGGGAACCCGGATGGCCATATTTCGCGGGACCCGTGGAGGTCGTAGTAGGGGATGTGATCGAGTTCTGGTGGTCCCGAGTCCAGTATGGCCTGAGCCCATCGCATGCCCGCCAAAGCCTGAGCCCATTGCATGCCCGTCAGAGCCTGACCCTTTTGACGACCTTCCTGAGCTTCTTCCGCCAGAGACCGTCCAGCCAGAGCCCGTCGCCTGCCCGCCAGAGCCTGAGCCCATTGCATGCCCGCCAGAGCCTGACCCTTTTGACGACCTTCCTGAGCTTCTTCCGCCAGAGACCGTCCAGCCAGAGACCGTCCAGCCAGAGACCGTCCAGCCAGAGACCGTCCAGCCAGAGACCGTCCAGCCAGAGACCGTCCAGCCAGAGACCGTCCAGCCAGAGGCCGTCCAGCCAGAGACCGTCCAGCCAGAGGCCGTCCAGCCAGAGACCGTCCAGCCAGAGACCGTTGCCTGCCCGCCAGAGCATGAATCCAGCCCCAGGCTCCCTGATGTGCTGGCCCCGTCCAGTTCCGAGTCCCCTGATGTGCTGGCCCCGTCCAGTTCCGAATCCCATGATGTGCCAGAGCCCGTTGACCCAGCGCCAGAGCCAGAGCCCGTTGACCCAGCACCAGAGCCAGAGCCCGTTGACCCAGCGCCAGAGCCAGAGCCCGTTGACCCAGCGCCAGAGCCAGAGCCCGTTGACCCAGAGCCAGAGCCCGTTGACCCAGCGCCAGAGCCCGTTGACCCAGCGCCAGAGCCCGTTGACCCAGCGCCAGAGCCCGTTGACCCAGCGCCAGAGCCCGTTGACCCAGACCCCGTTGACCCAGCGCCCGTAGATGTCAAGTCTATTCCCGTTCCTGAACCTGTCCTTCTCCCCAAGAAAATTTTGGGGGGGGGCTATACGCCTTCGCCGTGGCCGGCCAAAGATCCACGGAGGCCCGGAAAAATAACACCGCCGTGGCCACCTGATGGGTCTTCACCGCCGTGGCCACCTGAAGGGTCTTCACCGCCGTGGCCACCTGAAGGGTCCTCACCGCCATGGCCACCCGAAGGGTCCTCACCGCCATGGCCACCCGAAGGGTCTTCACCACCACGGCCGCCTGAAGGGTCTTCACCGCCGTGGCCACCTGAAGAGCCTGCACCCCCATGGCTACCCGAGGGGTCCTCACCGCCATGGCCACCCGAGGGTCCCACAGCACCGCCCTGGACGCCCGAGGGTCCCACAGCTCCGCCCTGGACGCCCGAGGGTCCCACAGCTCCGCCCTGGACGCCCGAGGGTCCCACAGCTCCGCCCTGGACGCCCGAGGGTCCCAAAGCTCCGCCCTGGACGCCCGAGGGTCCCACAGCTCCGCCCTGGACGCCCGAGGGTCCCACAGCTCCGCCCTGGACGCCCGAGGTTCTGCCTGCTCCACCGTGGCCACACCCACAGCCTGCACCGTCGTGGCCACGCCCACAGCCTGCACCGTCGTGGCCACGCCCACAGCCTGCTCTGCCCTGGCCACGCCCACAGCCTGCTCCGCCCTGGAGGCTTCCCGGACCTGCACCATGCCCTCGTCAGCCTCCAGGGCGCCCACCCTCCCACCCCTTTGGATGTTATACGGCGCGAGGACGCGCCTTCGGGGAGGGGGGAGGTACTGTCACGTTTCAGTGTGTTTAGTTCTGTTTTGTGATCTTGTTTTCCCCTGTCTTGTGTGATTTTTGGTTTAGTCCTGTTAGTTTTCCCGCTCCTCGTTTGTGTTCAATTCTCTGCACCTGTTTTCAGTTAATTATCTCGTTTGGTTCAGTTCATTTAAGCCCTGTGTTTTCCCTCAGTGTTTGTCGATCGTCGTCTATGTATGGTTGTGTTTCCCCTGAAGTCCTGGAGTCTGTTATTTTGTTCCTGTTTAGTTTTGGAAAGTTTCATTTTGTTAAATAAATCTATTATATTGAAGCTCCCGTGTCCTCGTCTTCAGCTACCTGCAGCAACCCTGACAGCTGGGTTGCTCGTGTTTATTTTTGCCTGCTTCAAACGGACATCTTTGACTTTTGCATCACATACACCATGAATGCTGCATTTTTAAGGTAGTAATATTAGGATTAGGCCATGCACACATACACAACAACCACCCTATATTATGAATAGTTAAACCCTTGAAAACTTAAAGTCTTGATTAAATCTATTTTTTTAATGTTGTTTATATGTCTATGCAGTATGCTTTATGACAAACCATGTGTAAAATCATAAGTCAGCACCATGCTGAGTATTTTCTCCTTAAAACTGCAGTAAACCAAAGACAGTTTCAAAAACGCGGTTTGAAATCACTGGTGTTTCTGACGTAACAAACTACCCTGTAACCAATCAGATCAACGAGTGATCATCAACGAGTGAATCTCTGAGCTGGTGTGAGTGAGTGGAGGCGGGGCTAATTTACATATTCATAGAATCGCTAAATGAGGCAAGGGTGTAGAGTTACATTCACACTATTTTAAGGCATGATTTATTTTCAAGGAAAAAAAGGTTTAAATGTGTCATTTTAGTGATCAAAGATGAGTTTTAAGGGATAAAAATATTGACTACAAGTTGACTTTAACACTTGACTTTATTGATCTCAAACCGTGTCGCAGTAATCATTAATCCTTGCAGCCTCTTTGCGGTGACTTTTTTCCGTGTTGTAGCTCGTGTGTGAGCGTGAAGGACGATGTGTCAGCGTTTTTGAGACCTCTGTTGAATCAGGAGACCTGGCTAAAAATCCATTATAAATCTGAGAGGAGAAAGACAACACGTCTGCAGTGTCAGCAGATCACGCCGCATAACTCTGGACACCGGCATGAGTTTGCAACTCAGGGCCCTAGGAAAATATTTAAAGGGGGGGTGAAACACTCAGTTTCACTCAATCTCATGTTAATCTTGAGTACCTATAGAGTAGTATTGCATCCTTCATATCTCCAAAAAGTCTTTAGTTTTATTATATTTATAAAAGAAAAATAGGCTGTACCAAGTCTTTCCGGAAAAACCCGAGCGGGTGGAGGCGTGCCGTGTGGGCGGGAGCGCGCGAAGCTTTTGCGTGTGTTGTAAACAGACAGACTCGTGGTTTATGAGGACATGAATTATTTTTACAATAAACAAACTGACACCTACAGTGACCAGCTAAACAAATGTATTTAAACACACAAACACACACACACACACCATACATCGCATGCTCCATCGATACATTAACTGTACGTGATCATGTTGTTTACTTGCTGTGCTTAACTTACACGCCGATAGTTAACAACACACAGACATTTGAAGCAGTTTTACTCACCGCCTGCGGTTCCAACGCATGACCGTGAACCTTTATCGTTGGGACTGCTCCATCTTTAAGTATTAGGCGATCTGCAAATGCGGCGTCGAACTGGGCTTTGTTTATACAACTATTACCGTCGAAATGAAGGGAACAAACAAGAACACTTGCACAACTCCGTTGCTGCTCTGGAAAAACAAAATCCATCCACAGGTCCCTTAACGCTGGGTTCTTTGGAAATTTGTGCAGTGTTGTCTTGCCCTGGCAACCAAAAACACACTTTTTTGGTGCCATTTTTTTTATTGCAGCGCAGCCGAGCCCAGCGCTCTGATCTCTCTCACGCACTAGGCTACAGATACGCGCGCCCTTCCGGGAGAAGTGCCTTAAGACCCGTTTAAGGAAATTCTGCCCCACCTGACGTCACACAGAACCATACTCGAAAAAAAATTTCCGAAACTTGTGACAAACCGGAAGGAGTATTTTTGGAACAGAAATACTCCATCAAACTTACAACTTCAGTTTTTAAACTTTGTCCATGTTTAGCATGGCAACCCAACTCTTTAACAGTGTAAAAAACTCACTATGCATGAAACAGCATTTCACCCCCCTTTAAAGGGATAGTTCATCCAAAAATAAAAAATCTGTTATAATTTTTTACTCAACTTCATGTTGTCCTGAACTCATATGACTTCATTGAATGGAAAAGAGAAACTTTTCTGCTAAACATCTTTACATGTGAATAGAAAGCCGTACGGGTCAGGAAAGATATGAGGGTGAGTAAAATATAGCAGTCTTTATTCTTGGATGAATTATGGATGTTGTTTAGAGACTGCTTGCTAAAAACGTTTTGTGGCGGTACAGTTATGCTTTCAGTTATTTTCATAATATTACTGTATTTTTTGAATGCAGTCTTGATAAGCATAAGAGACTTCTATTAAAACATTAATACCCTTTTCCGACCCCAAACTTTTGATGTTTCCTTTTTTTATATGTTGGGTCGATAGAGATAATAGAGGACATGACATGATTAAAGTAACGCAGGTTGGATTCAAACCTGAGACCTTGCATGAGCACCACAACATAACTCCAACTGCTAGGCCATGGCTCCAACATCATTTCAATTTTTAACAGTAATATAAAATGCTTCTGTCCTCAAAGTTTACATTACATTTATTCATTTAATAGACAGTTTTATCTAAAGTGAGAATAATACGAGTATCAGCGATTAATCGGAGAGAGAAAACATTTCAAGAAGTGCTAAACTCTTAAAAATAAGAAGTTTTCACATCGATGCGATTTTTGGTTTGCCAAAGAATCTTTTCCAAAGAACCATTTTTTTTCCTAATGTGAAGAGGATTTGAATAACCTGAAGAACCTTTATCCACTATAAAGAAGTCTTTATGTAATGCAAAGGTTCAGTGGGTTCCTTTTAAAGGGATATTTCACCCAAAAATGAAATTAGTTACTCACCCTCATGTCGTTCCAAACCCGTAAGATCTTCGTAGGCTTCGTAGACTCATCCACATAGGCAGCAACGTCACTGCAACTTTCAAGGCCCAGAAAGGTAGTAAACACTTCATTAAAATAGTCCATGTGACACCAGTGGCTCAACGATAATGTTATAAAGCGACGAGAATACTTTTTGTGCGCAAAACCACACGACTTAAAAATCTCTTCTCTCCTCTGCTGTTGACGTAGTGCAATGAGGCCAGCTCCTGCGTCAGCATCACACGCATGTGTCGTGGTGATCACATGACCAACGTCGGCCAATAGTGAAGGTGGCGCTCTGACGTAGAACCAGGAAGCGCTTACTGTGTTTACTAAGTTAAAGCAGCACTATGCAGGATTTCTGTTTTTGTCAAACAGTGACCCCTAGAGTCGCTGTGGGATACTTGTACTGTCGTAAATATCACGCACGCAGAGATGTCTCTGCATTCACGGCCGATCACCTCCCCCTGTACACCGGTACCGGTTCAGTAGGATGAAAGCTGTAAGGAGTGGAAATAAGGTATGGCCCCTTTAAGATCTGCGCGCGCCCTGTTGAACTGTCGGCAGTCTGTATTGTATGTGCGCGTCGAACACCACATGTATACTGCGCCGGGTTATTTCTGTTTGATGCTCATTTTAGCAGATCTTTCTTGCCGTAAAGCAATTCGTTAAATCGCGAAGACCTGATATCACGCGACACTTCCTGTGCTGCGGCCGGTGGGCCGCCGGCTCAAAGTTGCAAGTGTGGTTTTTCCTGCTCACAGCCAACAGGGGGCAGACGACCACCATTCAACACGAAATCAGTAATATAAACATTACAATGACTCCAAAGCTGTTCGGCTAAGGTAAAAAAGTTACTTAGTTCACCTTTAACAGCGGAGGAGAATGACTGCTGCATATGGCTGGTTTAGAAACCTCTCAGATTTCATAAAAAATATCTTCATTCGTGTTCCGAAGATTACGAAGGTCTTACGGGTTTGGAACGACATGAGGGCGAGTAATTAATGAAGAAAATTAAATTGTTTGGGTGAACTATCCCTTTAAAGGTTCTTCATGAAACCATTGATGCCAATAAATGACCTTTTTAAGAGTGTAATGTAAAACCAGGGAAAGGATATTTTCTTCAAAGCTTCTTGTTTCGTTCTCCACATGCAGGTCCACACAGTGGCAGTGATGAAAGCCTCCTGTCGCGCTCTCCTCTCGCTCATGCTGAGATCCATAACCCCCCGCCCCCCAGCCGCCGGTCCCTGCACACGCACCCTCGCGCATCACCCGTGGGTAAGTCATGCCACCGCCAGCTCCCGAGCGTAGTGATGTTTGTTAGATTCATTTGTCTGATGCTTTGCCACCAAATGTAACCAGACCAATGTTGTGTCACGCAGAAGCAGCAGTCACTATTTTATGGGTGTTTCGGGATATCTCACACGCACGCACCACACACACACACACACACACACACACACACACACACAACACACACAGCACCACACACAAAGCTGAATGGAAACGCCAAGATGCGCATAAATTCTAAAAGAGCAACTCATTTATGATGGAAGAAAAAAGAACCAGTTTCTTCCCGATTGCAGCAACTTCCATTTTTATTACAGATATTTTGCGCTAAATTTCATCATAAGTGATGATTTTGTGCTCTTGAACACATGGGATTGAACCCCTGCTTTATTCGCAAATGTTTTATGCGTTTTTACAATGTTGCGCATAAGTTAAATGCACAACTTTGGGTGGAAACATTCTGACAACAAGATTCATACTTCACACACACTTTTACACCTCTGTGTGAAAAAAATGTACATCAACTACAGTATTTTTGCAGAAAATCTGCAACATTTTGTCTGTATGTTTTCTCACTTTACTGAAATGTGAGATATCAAAATTTATAGAACTGTAACAATTGTTATTATAAAAGTTGCACTCAATAAACACATATTTCTATCTTACAGAGTCTCTGAAGTAGAAGCCTGTCGATAGCTGAAGACATCATTAGAATAATAATAACAGATTAATATTCTCACTCTTACAGAGAATTGAGCAAATTAGTAATTATGGACAAAATCAAGTCATGGCTTATAAAGTGCGAGATTCATTCACTCTAATGGAACAAATCTTAAGAAGCAATAATATCAATGAATTTATTTAAAAATACACTATTAAACCCTCCCAGAAGATGTATGATATATATATATATATATTATATATATATATATATATATATATATATATATATATATATATATATATATATAAAGTAATTTTAATCCATAGTTTTTAGTACGAAAACAAAACTTTGGATACATAACTGTAAAAATACACAACATTATTTTTTTCAGATCTTTTGAATAAAAAATGTATGAGATATAATAACCATTTACAGACGAAATTATGTTAATTTCTTTTTTTAAATTTACATAAATGTTCAATCCGTCTAATGATATATTCAAATAAAATTTATCAGAAATATTGATAAAAATTATATTTTATTGCATCACACTGATGCAAGTTTTTGCTGTAGTTCTAGTAAGTTTTTCCCCCAATTTCTTTAATAATAAAAAGGGGGTAAATGAAGTAATAACATGGTAAAAACATGGTAACATTTAAAACTTAAAAAATGTTCACAATTTAGTTATTAATGAGAAGTTATTAATCAGATACAATATGGTTTTAGCTGAAAAATATTAAGTTAGGACTGTTTTACAAGCTTGTGCAAAAGGTGTAATGCATTATTAGATGGTTAAGCTGAATGATACAGTTCATCAAATCTGGATATAAGCTCTTTTAATGTAAACTACTTTTTTATTGTAAACTATTTGGCCAAAAATACAGTAATATTGTGAGATATTATTACTATTTACTAATATTCTATGTTGAATATATTTTAGAATGTAATTTATTCCTTTGATCAAAGCTGATCAAATTGATTTTGAACATCATTACTTCAGAATGAATTAATTCTAATATGATGATTCGATGCGCAAGAAACATTTATTATTAACAATATTAAAAGCAGCTTTATAAATGTTTTTACTGTCACTTCTGATCAATTCAGCAGTGTTCTTGCTGAATAATATATTACTTGTTCTCCAGTCACTATATATTACATGTTCTCCAGTATTCAGAGTTGATTTAGATTATATATATATATATATATATATATATTTTTTTTTTTTTTCTTGAAGGGCCCTTTTAGTGGCTGACGTATGCATTGCATCCCAGCTGATCACTGCAGTCACAGTATGAGAGAAACATTAGTGGACCGAGGGCTCCAGCTAGTGGACACTTTCAGCACTTACGTTATCCTTATATTAATCTACTGTATAATACAGTACATTTGCTCTTTGTTTCTCTACAGCCTCTAGAAAGGAGTTTCAAAGGGATGGAGAATTCAGCCGTCCCATTGTGTCGTCCCCGAAGCGGTTTGCAGTGGTCTGTCCCAAGCCTCAGTCCCCCGGTGAGCGTCCCGTGACCGCTCGCCCCTCCCACTGTCATTTCACATCCCTCATTAACCAGCTACTAGTGGTTGTCATAGCAACGACTTCCATTAGGAAACCGGCGAGTAATTCCCTCACTAATGCTTCCAGACTAATGGAGGAAAAAATGACACCACAGGTCCTAAAATACGATTATTTTACGTTTTCTCAATAATTCAGTTGAAATACACAATAAATGGAACATACCAATACATGATGTCAGTTTGTAAACATTCACAAATGATATATAAGCAGATTTATAAAAAGTTCTTCTAAAATCTGATTGGATGATCCATGTTAGCAATTGTTTTGGATTGGTAAAATTTTAGTTTTAGAAAGAGGTCCTTTATGCTCACTGCATTTATTTGACCAACTAAGAAAAATAGTAATAGTTTAGAATATAATTACAATTACATTTGTTTAAATACACAGTCAAACCAAAGTGTATTCAAACACTCTCAATATTTCTCACATTATCACTGTTTATTCGCTATAGTTTAGAAAATGGTAATAAAATACGACAATAACTTTTTTTGGTTTTGGCCATGCTTCTGTTAGACTGTCTCACAAATTAAGTATGATGAATATCTGTCAACTGTTAAATTTAAGTACACGATTAGATAATACCAATTTAGGTCAACCAATAACCAAGCAAAGCTTAATTTTGTTCAGTCTGTGGTGTAAAATGGTCGCATTTGCAATTAAAGAAAAAACACTTAAGCAAAACATGGTCAGGTCAAAGTGTCAGAATAATTTTTGGTCCCAAATCTTTATTAATTTTACTGGTAGTCTACTGTATAAAGAATTTTTGGGTATAATATGTCACAGTTTACTTTATTTTGCTATCCTCACTTACATAAATGAACTATAAAGTCCTGCTCCCACTAGTAAAAATATATAATAAATTATATCTGGTGTCTGAATTTGACTGTATGTTAAAATGTAAAAAAACTCATACAGGTTTGGAACAACCCAAAGGCGAGTAAATGATGGCAGAATTTTCATAGGGTGAACTATCATTTTAAAGTTTTTTTTTTCTTGTGGTGTTGGATGCATGTAAGCCTATTGTAGGAGAACCTTTAAAGCTACACTGTGTAACTTTTTTAGTTTATTCTTAGCTAAAAACACTTAGTTCTTTCAAAAAGATATGTGCTCATTAATGTATATTGACTTCGTTCAAGTAATAAAGTATTCTCGTGAGTGTATAATATGCCATTGAAAATACATACGGGTAAGGGGTTCTAGTGTCGGTCGCCATGTTGCCCCTCCATCTTGAAAGTACATCAGCCAAAGAGGGACATACCGTTAATTCAAGCTTCGCCTTTCACGTTTTAACACTCGATGGCACCGTGTCGAATGTGGACGAGGTCGAACTGGGAGCCATGTTAATCTTGGACTACATTGGCCACCGTAGGAGTTAAAACGAAATCGGAATTGAGAGGAACAGAAACTAATATTCACTGGATGGTCATATACCGTTTTCACCGCTAGATGGGGTAAAAATCACACAGTGTAGCTTTAAAATAGCATAAGAAATCTCATTCTCGTACTAACATGTCATATCTTTATTTTTTCATATTTCTTGATATCTCCCAGTGCGTCAGAAGTCATGTGTGGCCCGTCTGGGCGGGCGTTCAGACGGTGTGGATGCGGAGCGGGAGAAGCTTTTAATGCAGAGACTGAGAGAGAGATGTGAAGATCAGGCCCGGCAGCTGATCGTCCTGCAGGAGGAGCTCAGGAAGTCTTCCCGATGCCTGGATGTGTTCTCCATCAGCACTCAACACTTCTGCCAGAAGGTGACGCTCTCAGTCTTCATACGACACCACTGTCACTAACTTAAGGGACGCATCGCCTGAAAATAGGCTACCTTCCGGCAACACAACAGAACTATTTTCAGGCGCTGCGTCATATCATTACGCCTGCTGCACTCATGGTACGGCAGTAAAGTTTCTTGATTATTACGCAGGAATGAGAGTATAGTTCCTAGCCTTATCAGCCTAGCAAATCGCAACTTTACATTTTCCGTCGGTCTTCGTGCACGATGTAACTACAGAAGAGTCAAGTTTTAAATAGGAAAAATATCGAAACTCTTTGGTCATTTTTTTTTTTTGAGAAATGCTAATGGTCTTGTCCACTTCAATGATGTATGCTAAGCTATGCTAAAAGTGGTACCGCCAGAACCGGAGATCGGCTGAATGGATTCAAAAACGGTAAAACTCGTTTTAAAATGAGCCTATTTCCAAAAAAGTGGAGTATCCCTTTAATAGTTAAGGGATTACCCAGAATCCAAAATTTACGATGATGTAAAACTGTTTGAAAGAATCAATTTGTGGAAATGAGGCAGTCAAAGAAGGCCAGTTTTGATCAAGTGTTGTGTTCAAGAGCCCAGGGGGTCAAAGGGAAACGCCTCAATAAGGCTGTCGAAATGGATGAAAAACTAAATTGGAATTTTATACTGAAAAATTACTAATATTCAAATTATATTCAAATTTAAAAGGCATAATTTCAGTTAGCCCTGAGGCCACAAGAGGGCACGGTGAGCAAAATATTAATGCACCACATAAAAGGGATACTCCACTTTTTTTGGAAATATGCTCATTTTACCACTTCCCCTAGAGTTAAAGAGTTGTATCATTTTCGAATCCATTCAGCCGATTTTCTGATATTTAGAAGAATATCAGTAACCAGACAGTTTCTGGTCTCATTGACTTCCATAGTATATATTTTTTCCTACTATGGAAGTCAATGAGACCAGAAACTGTCTGCTTACTGATATTCTTCTAAATATCAGAAAATCAGCTGGATTCGAAAATGGTAAAACTCAACTGTTTAACTCTGGGGGAGTTGTAAAATGAGCCTATTTCCAAAAAAAGTGGAGTATCCTTTTAAATTGTTTATTCAAAGCAATAAAAATTACTTAAACTGAAAATAAGTGCATAAGTTTTATACTAATTTTTATAAATCAAATATGTAAGGGATAATGTATAATGAAGCGAATGCAAACCCGACAGGCTGACTAGAAGCCCGACGTGAAATGTGACATGTATTTATTTACATGGCTACCTACCAAATAAATCAATTATTTGACACAAAAAAAAATATTTAAAAAGGAGTTTATTGATTTAAAAACGATTCTATTGCTTCCGCTAAAGAAAATAGTCCGTTCCGTCTCTGAACTTAGGGTGGCCATACGTCCGGATTTGGCCGACAGTCCGGATTTTAAGCCCCCTGTCCGCGCAGCCTCAAGCCGACACTCATTTGTCCTCCTTTTGAGTTGCGCTGAATTGTTGAAAAAAATTAACCTATAAAAAGCCCGCATAATGATAGCGCTCTCTGATTCCCCTAAATTAGGCCGGTGAAACACTGGCTGCGTGGCGTGAGCGTGGCGTTTTCTGTGTCTTTGCACATCAGAAGCGTGTCTGACGCGCGCTGCTGACACGCATCACCCTGGTTCAACATATGGGAGAGAGTTGTGGAAGCCTATACTTCGTGTTAAGCATAAAGCCTACTGATAAAGACAATGTCAGCACAGCATATGACAGCAAAATAGACTACAGAATATTTCGTTCTGTCTTGACAGTGCAATATTTGAAAATTGATAATTAGGCCTATTTATTTATTTATTTTTAAATGAGGCCTATATTTATATCTGGATTTGTCAAAAAAGTAATTTATTAATATGTATTCGTGTACAAAATAACATAGAAACATATTTCCTATTGTATTTTGCCTGGAAACGCTTCCCACACGCTTGCATGTCGCGTGAAAAATAGGCGTCGGTTCTATTTCTAGCATGAGACGCGCGTGTCACGCAGGCAGTGTGCAAGCTCTAACCTGTTAACATGGAGCCGAAATAAAAACGGACACGCCATTCAGCTGAGACCGCACGCCACGCAGCCAGTGTGTCACCGGCCTTAGTTCAAATCTCTAGAGCCGCGCGTGCGAGACAGAACATACTGTATGTGTACTCCAAACCGTGCAGCGCGCGGCAGAGAGCGAGAGACCCCCCCCCCCCCCCCCCCCACCCCCCCCAAAGATTACTCCAAAGGGAGTTTTTATTTAACAGAATCCCTTCTCAAGAACTACAACGATTGTCTCGTTTGGACTACAACGTGATTTTCCCGGATCTTATGAAGATTTAAATAATCTCCGCTCACTGAATATGCAAAGAAGGGGACGAGGCCTGGTGTAGCTGCGCTAGAGAAGACAGTGTTGTCGCTATGTTGAAGAAACACTGTTTTTTCCACCCATTTCCAAAACCTATTTGTTTGACCTTCCTAAGGCTGACGAACTTAGAGTAGTTATAATGTATTTTAAACACTGTTCCTGAACATTATAATCCCAACGTTTATCTGTGTGCGCTGCACATTTTATGGAGAACAGCTGCAGGCTACGCACAAAAGCTTCTCCTGAAATGGAGCAGTTCCCACTTTGTCTGGACAATCTGTTGTTTAGGGATCTCATCTTGTTCGTTTGTCTTACTAGTTATAGTTGCATTTTCTATTAATTACAATTATATGTTTTATGTTGTTTCTACGATGTAAAGAAAGGGCAAAGCTTTGCCTCCGCTAGCCTGCTAGCTAAAATTACAGTGTTGATGTAGTGTTTACTGTTGCTTCTGTAAGCTCTCGCTATGGAAAATTAAACATGTTTTTGGGATCGATTTGAATGGTTTCAACTCCGAAACATCCTGTGAAGTCTGTGCATGAAACACACTCTTAAAGCTACACTGTGTGATTTTTACCCCCATCTAGCGGTGAAACGGTATATGACCATCCAGTGAATATTAGTTTCTGTTCCTCTCAATTCCGATTTCATTTTAACTCCTACGGTGGCCAATGTAGTCCAAGATTAACATGGCTTCCAGTTCGACCTCGTCCACATTCGACACGGTGCCATCGAGTGTTAAAACGCGAAAGGCGAAGCTTGAATTAACGCGTATGTCCCTCTTTGGCTAATGTACTTTTAAGATGGAGGGGCAACATGGCGACCGACATTAGAACCCCTTACCCGTATGTATTTTCAATGGCATATTATACACTCACGAGAATACTTTATTACTTGAACGAAGTAAATATACATTAATGAGCACATATATTTTTGAAAGAACTAAGTGTTTTTAGCTAAGAATAAACTAAAAAAGATACACAGTGTAGCTTTAAGCGCTGCCAATCACAACACACTGGGCCAGCTAACCAATCACAGCACATTTCGTATTTCGGAAGGAGGGGCTTCATCAAAAACAACGCATTCAACCAGACTGGGGAGAGAGGTGCTGTAATAATGTAAAATATGTGAAAAATAATGTGTTTTTTGAACAATCAAGCATGAAAACATATTCTAGTAGGCCCCAAAAACAAAATCAAGACTTCATAAAAGGGCTTAATAAAACCCCTTTAAAGTTTAACTTTTTTTACTTTGCATGGCCTTCTAAACATGTGGCTCTCTGTTGCGAGACGCAAATGTAATAGTCAAAGATGTCCGTCTTGCCGCTAAACTCTAGCGCATGTTTACATTGAAAACAATTGAAAAGCAGTGTAGAAAATGCATTCTGTGTGAACAGCTTGGTCACTGCTTTGACGTAACCGAGATCATCTCTTTTTCTGCAATTTTTTGAATAACAACCATCCAGAACATCTAGTAGTGGGTTTTACTGGATAGCCTAACAAAATCATTAAAACGCAACAACCACTTTTACATCATCATCACATCTCATACGCCACTAAGGCTGCCTGACGCACAACAAAAAACTGAATGCGCCATTTTTGCATTCGAATGTGGATTCTTATTTAAATTTGGCAAAAATTCTATATTAGAATTTTAATTTGACAGCCCTACTCTTTAACCTTAAAACCTTAATTTTGTGTTTTTAAAAATGAGTATTAGTAGTGTTGTCAATGGGTGTGTGCAGTTGCTATGGTGTTGTGGGGGGTTGCTAGGGTGTTACTACTTTGTTGATTGCTAAAGTGTCCTGAGTGATTGATGCTACTTGGTCACTAGGATGTTCTGGATGGACATTTTTTATGTCATTGCTAAAGTGTTGTGAGTATTTGCAAGTTGCTAGGGTGTTCAGGAAGGTTTCCATGGTGTTGCTATATGGTTGTTAAAGCGTTCTGAGTGGCTGTTAGCATGTTGCTATGCGTTCACTAGAGTGTCTTGGGTGGTTTTTCTGGCATTGCTAAGGCGTTGCTACTTTGTGGTTGCAGAGGTTTGTTGGTGGATGTTGGTGTGTTTCTGTGTCTCTAGGGTGTTCTGGATGGTTGCTAGGGTGTTGTTATGTAGTAAACAAACACATGGAACTTGGTTCCAAATGGGATTGGCTGCAGTTTTTTTGCATCATCATAAAGCACTTACATTACCGTACTGAATTTTAATTTAGTTTAATTTTTTGCATTGGAAGTTAACTTTTTTAAAGCATAATTTATTGAACACAACCGCAAATGTCACGATTACCATAGTTTAAGCGTTGTCACTGTACTATAGGACATGTTGATTATCATATTTCATCTGGAATGCTTTGCCTCGTCTGATTGAATGCTTGTATGTGAAAATGTATGTTCGTTCCCAGTGGACCCAGTGGTATCAGACAATGCACACGTTATTTTCTTCTTTATTGATCTCATCCTCCTGTTCTTCTATCTCTCCATCATTCACCCCTCCTCCTCCCAACATCTCCGAGTGTGTGTGTGTGAGAGAGAGAGAGATAGAGGGCGAGAAGCTTGGGGGTTGTCTGAAGAACATGTGTAGAATCGCAGACTCACACCACTCGTTGTTGTAATAGTCAGGCTATGACGCTACAAACAGGATGAGGTAAGGTTGTTTGTTGGGTGATTTTAGCCTTTTTCTACCACATTCTCCCTAACTCCTCCTGTCTGTCCTCCACTCCCTCTCTCTCTCTCTCTCTCATTCGGTGTGCGTATGGTATTCCCCTGACAGGTTTTTATAAAGCTACATTTTGTCCTAGCATGAGCCGTGTCTCCATCCTACATGCTGTTCAAATATTACAGAAACAATGCCAGGAAGAGTGTGTGTGTGATGCTGCTTTCTTTCTTGCTTGACTTGTTTGCTAAAGTAGGACCAGTAATGCTTTTTGCATAAGACCTGGTTTATTTCATATTCATTCTACATCCATCTATTATATACTTAGTGATGATGGTAGTGTATGGATGTGTGTTGTGTGTGTGTGTGTGTGTGTGTGTGTGTTGTGTGTGTGTGTGTGTGTGTGTGTGTGTGTGTGTGTGTGTGTGTGTGTGTGTGTGTGTGTGTGTGTGTGTGTGTGTGTGTGTGTGTGTGTGTGTGTGTGTGTGTGTGTGTGTGTGTTGTCAGTGAAGACAAACATGTGCTCTTACGGCGAGGGAAACACCCCACCCTGACTGCTGAGTCTGGCACTTGATGCAGGTGGTCTGATATCATAATTATATTGTTTTTATTGACCTCTTTATATTAATGCATTTGAAATCAAACATTGTATGATATGAGCATTGATGATGCCACTAACTAGATTTCAACATTTTCTGAAGAAATTGTCAGTGTTGCCCTTGCAAAACTTGCAAAAGCGGCTGGATGTTTCTGGGTGGTTGCCAGGGCATTGCTATGTGGTTCCCAATGTGTTGTGAGTGGTTGTTTGCAGGTTACTACTGGTCAGGGTGGTTGCTAGTATGTTGCTATGTGGTTCTTGATGTGTTGCTAATGCTATGCACTTGCTGTTGTGTTCTGGGTGGTCGTTATGTGGTTGCTAAGGTGTTGTGAATGGTTCTTGTGTGAGTGGCTTGGGTGTTGCTGTGTGGTTGCTAAGGTGTTGTGAGTGGTTATTTATGTATTGCACTTGCTGTAGTGCTCTGGGTGGTTGCTAGGCCATCACTATGTGGTTGCTAAGGTGTTGTGAATGGGTCTTTATGTGTTGCTATGCTATCATTGTTCATTGCTATGTTGTTTCTAAGGTGTTGTGAGTGGTTCTTTAGGCTATGTGCTGCTATGCACTTGCTGTAGTGTTCTGGGTGGTTGCTAAGGTGTTGCTAAGTGGTTGCTTAGGTTTTGTATATGGTTGTTTGCTGGTCACTAAAGTATTCTGGGGGGTTGCTAGGCTATTGCATTGTGGTTTCTAAGGAGTTGTGTGTGATTATTTATGTCTTGTTATGTGGTTACTGTGGTGTTTTGGCCAATTGCTAGGGCGTTGCTATGTGGCTGTTCTAGGTGGTTGCTAGGATGTTTCCATGTGGTTGCTAAGGTGTTGTGAGTGCTTGTTTGTGTATTGCTAGAGTGTTCAGTGTGGTTGCTAGAGCTTTGGAAGGGCGTTGCTAAGGTGCTGTGAGTGTTGTCGCTAGGGAACTGCTCTGTGGTTATGTTGAGTGGTTTTAACATGTTCCTATATGGTCACTAGGGTATTTTCAGTGATTGCTAGAGAGTGCTAATGGGTTCTGAATGGTATATATAGCATGTTCCTATGCATGTGGTTACTTACTATTAGTTTATTTAGTGTAAACATAGGTACAGAATATCACAGAGATGTAGGGCTAACTTCTCCTCAATGATTCCGGACAAGTTCCAGTACCAAAATGTTTATGGTTATGGGTTTATTTAAAGTCCTAACCCCTGAGATGAGCAATAGTAACAGTGATGCTCAGCAGATATCACTATGAGGAAAGTATGATATGTGTTTTTAAAGCATGTTTAAGCTGTAGGTGTGTTGGGTTGTAACAGTGTTACACCCTACAGATTTATCTTTTGTTTTATAGGTGGCGACTGAGTCCTTGAGACCGCCTTGCTCTCTCTATTATAGACCTTTCGCAGCAGGAAATGAAAGGTAACTACGCTGAGGAACGAGCCAGTTGGATTAGTATTCATGAAAGCCTCTCTCCAGGGATCTGCGTGTTATGTTGTGTGCGTGAGGGAGATCTGATTGGGTGAGAGCTGTAGATGTGACACAATGATGACAGGTCAGGGCCTTTGTGGGGTCATGGGGTCTTGACCCTGCTGTTTGCTTACAGTATGAGAGGGTCAGGTGTTTTTTTTGGAGATGAATGAGTGTAGGATTCATGACTGCTGTGTTAAAATGCTGACTCATGGCGTATCATTTGCTGACATTGATTCTTATCAACAAGTATGGACTAGTCATAAACATCTCATTGTGTTGTGGCATCATCAAAGATATGGTTATTTATGTCACTTTGGAGTAAATGTGCTATTAACAGATAGAGATACTACTAGTTAGATAGAGGTATGTGGTTATCTGAAGCTTGCTGGGTTAATTTAAGGGTTGAGGAACATTGTTTTGTATTTAATTATGTGCGCTACTGGTATAAAGAGATATCTTGTTTAAAGGGGACCTATTATGCCCTTTTTTAAAGTCTTGATTTTGTTTTTGGGGTCTACTAGAATCGATTTTTATGCTTAGAAGTTCAAAAAATATTTTTCACATTAATTGCAGCATTCGTAACGAACTGTGGACGACTCTATTTTTGCTCCCTGTCATTTTGCTTTATTCGATGATTGATTGATTCATCGGGGATTCCCGCGTACGTCGTATTTATTCTAGTGACTCTTCGAAAAGGCGGTGATTGTTGACATACTAAAATATATAGATCAAAGTGTATATGTACCTATATTTAAATGGGATGAAAGATAGAATGTAGTGAATCACAGTTTGCTTGCTAACTGAGACCAAGAGCAGATCTATTTAAGTCCACGTGTCATTTGAACACAAACTATGCTTTTAAAAACAGGCCGAGAGCTGTAGCTCCAACCACGTTTCGCTGTTTGCGAATGTTCATTGTAAAATTGTTTAACTATGTTGGTAATGATGGCATAGTTGGCTAAATATACTTTTGGGAAACACACCTTTGTTTAGTTCCTGTTGCTATGAAGCTCCTCCTTCTGAAAAGTGCAATGCGCTCTGATTGGTCGGCCGGGCCAGTGTGTTTGGTGATTGGTCAACTGCTTCAAGTGTGTTTGGAAATGTCACGCCCTTCTATAACCATTTTAAGTTTCAACACACTACTAACAAACTCGACCAGGTCTCGTCCATTTATTTGTGTGTTTCTTGAGCGTGAATTATTTAAATGAGGAATACTCAAAACTCAAGGCGTTTCAGGGCGTTTAGAAACAGTGTTTACTGGTCATAGAGAACAACTGCCTTTTGGAGTGACTTTGTGCTTTGTAACATTGCAGACGGGTTTCATGCTCAAACTGCAGCATTACACACTAAAGGAAATTGAAAATTTGGAAAAGGCATAATTTGGTCATTTTTAAAGTGGTATTTTGGCTGGTATGTTTTATTTGGTTAAATAAAAGAGTTCTAGAGTCATAGAGTCTTCACACTTTTGCAGATTCATCCCTCATGTTTATTTATAACAAAAAAAAAAAAAAAAAAAAACGTTTGATAACACATTTACACTGTTGAACACATTTTACATCTGTTCCACTGCATAATTTTCCCCTACACTGAGCTTGCAGTTCTGTGTGGAGCAATTCATAACACATTTGTGTATCTCTCCGTGTGTGTGTGTGTGTTTTTCCAGAGCGAGAGCGCTGTCGTGAAGGAGAGGGAGTTATCCCTGCAGTTAGCCAGGATCAGGGATGAAGTGGGTAAGTCTTCTCTGGACATCACAAACTGGCCTTCTCAGATTGCACATTTTTCTCTTTCCCTCATATTTCATTTGGCACATGACTCGCCCCTCATCATTTGAAGTGAAGCTAAATAATCATTGAGTATCATATTCTACTAATAGGCTACATTTTGGTGTACACTTTTTTTTTGGGAAGCTTTATTGGCACAATTCCATTTTATTTTGGTTATAACGTTTTAAATTTGGTAGGTTAACTATTTTGTAATATACAATTCTGCCGTGCAAAGGAAAAAGATCGTAACTTAGTTATATTTTGGGCATTCAAGACCTCCTTTATCATGTGGATAAGTATCTTGAGTCAATTCCGTGTTTTTTTCGAGAAAATAATGGGTTGTCTTAACATTAACTTCCAAAAGCCCATGAGAAACCAAGGCAGAACACCGTAACAGCAGTTACTGCTCTTTGGCTTTGTTTCGGATCGCTCATATTGAGTTACGGTACTCTGCCTTTGTTTAGCCGCAAGTCAATATGAAGTTACTGTGCCGGCGTTCTATCAGATAATGCTACCTATCAGATTATACGGTGTTCTGCCTTTGTTTTACTCTCCATTAAAATTTAAATGACGGTGTAGCCTGTGTACTTACAGCTGCCATCAGTCCCTGTAACTTCTGATGTCCTCAGAGCTTTGTCCTGCACAAATGTAGTCAGAACATTTAGTATAGTCTGAACCCGCTCCATAGACAAACGTGCTATTAAAATAGAGGTCAAAATTTGAGCTCAAGATTTTTTTATGTAGATCATTTCCATTACTAAAACCAGATTTCCAGTGTCCTACCTATAATTCATTTGGCGGGACAACTAAAAATCTTTAAAGTCATTTTTCTCAGTTCCACACTCTAGTGAGTTAGGGTCTTTTGCCTTTGTTGGGCAGAATCAGAGCCGATCCGCCCTATAACGCTCACTACGCAAGCTGCGTAGGGCCCCGCAAATTACTCAAGGCCCCGCCTCCCCCTCGTGTCATAGCGCGTCAATTAATGTTTACAACATCAATGACAAAATTAAGCGAAACTATCCTTCTGGTCACAAAAAGAGAGAGAGAGAGAAAAAAGAGAGTGAATTGCGGGAACAACAATCAGGTAAACTTGTGTTCTCAACTTGTGTTCAAGTTTGATGTCAGCAAAGTTAAGTTTATGTGCATTTCTATTGTGTGTTTTAAAGTGCAACGGCTCGGAAAAGATAACCGCGTCGCGTGTGTTATCATGCGTTCATATGCGCGTGCACGAAATGAAACGCGCATTTTTCAAGCAGAAATATATGTGGAGACCAGACATACTGTACAATATATGGGCGTGAATGATGGCACTCCTCATCAAAGTAGGCTACACATTATACACACTTTTAAAACAAGACACTGATTATAGTCTCAGTTAATGCGTAGTAAAAACTCTAAACAACTGCACTAAGTATGCAAGATGAAAGCAATGTATTGACAATTTGACATTGATTGACTTTGATTTATAGGCTATATTGAATTTAAAATGTTGATTAGCTGGACATACTGGTCAATATGGATGCACATCCCTCAGTAAATAATAACCATAAATCAAGAATTGCTTCAACATGCATAATAAAAAAAACTATAACATGCTATGGCAAGCCATTTTAGCTTTTATTCATTCACAGTTTATGCATTTTTTATATCAATAATTCATTTTTTTTTTTTACTATTTGCAATGTGAATTCTTGATTATTTTTACTAGTAGGGCCCCTTAGTTACATTTTTATCTACCAATGTCTATTTTTGATATCAGGAATTACATGTTCACTTGTACAAAAGTTAATTCTTGATATCAATGATGTCATTCACTCACAGGGATTATTGATATCTGCATCACAATATTCACTTGTTATCTTAATATTCTATAGAAAATACTCTATTCAGTAAATATCATTCTGTTCTATATTGTTGTACTTATTCTTTGACTGTTTTGTTTAAAGGAGGGAGGATTGTATTGGGAGCACTGAAGTGTCAGGTGTGACTGTGGCAATGGCAAATGGTATACATTTCTCACGGCGTCACGGTCAGGTAGAGGGCCCCTTAGCAGAATTTTGCTTAGGGCCCCAGGGAGGTCAGGATCGGCACTGGGCAGAATTAAACTAGCATGAAAAGCAGCTAGTTTTAAATGCATCAAATATCTCATATAAAATCATATATATTTAGATCAATAGTGTAAAAATGTTACATTTTTAATCATCAAATAAACTGTATGTATCTGTTATTTTTAAAATGAACCCTGTTACAGCATGATTTCCCCTTATAATGATAAATATGCTATTCCTTAAAATTGTCACTCCCAAGAAACATGACTTGGTCTCTGTCAACAGTGTCTTTCCATTTGATCAGTTTTTACAAATATTAATGTGTTGACTGCATTCGTCAAGCTTCAACCCTGTTATTTAAAATATTTTTCTTTAACTTATAGCAAATTTAATTTTATCAATAGCTACAAGCTAGGTTTATTATTACAACTGAAAACAAGTCATTACGTGAAGTTAAATTAATTTGAACTGAAATGTCTGGTTGAACTGAAAGAATGCAAAAACAAACTTATTACAGGTAATTGCCAAGGCATTATTTCCCATTTTTATTTTGTTCTTCTTGATAAACTAAACAAAACTAAATCTGACAAAGAAAAACTGCAAAATTACCAAGATTTTAACTGAAACTCAGATGAAATCAAAAAATATAAACATAAAATCTAATTCAAACTATCTCAATAATACTAAAATAACACTGCTACAAACTAACATTTGGTGTCAAAATTGTCCTGTGTCTTTGAACCTTGGTATTTATTCTGGTGTACTAAATTTTTTTTTTTTTTATAAATGTTGATTAATATTGTTTGCTATAATATTGCAAGAGCACAAAAATCAGGTTTTTTTTTTCAATATGTTAGGATTAAAAATATATTTTTTGGGTAAATCTCAAATTTTGGTAACAGGGTTGTCAAAAGATGTGCAAACCCCATATTTAATTATATACTGTATATATTATATTATATTTGTAACGAAGGTGCGGTTGAAGCAGAGAGGAGGCGAAGATCCAGATGCAGCACACACACTCTTTATTTAACAAACAGGACTCAGGAACAGGATACATGAACAAACCGACACTAGCGTTTAACATTTAGACAAGAACTCACCAAGACAGGGCAGAAACACAGGGCTTAAATAATCGGGGACAAGCGATCTTACAGGATAACAAGGGGGCGGAGATAACAAGACACACCTGGGAGAACTAAATGACAAGACAGGGAACCACTAAACATGACACAAAACCCACACTGTAACATAGCCCCCCCCCCTATGGGCGGCTCCCGACGCCCATCAACAAAAAAAAGTTCAGGAGGGGCGGAGTACACTTGGCAGGGGACCAGGGCGGAGCAGGACGCGCAGGCGGCCATGGTGGTGAAGCCCTTTCAGGAGACCATGGCGGCGCGGCCTCCATGGTCCTCTCGTGGAGCCTACTACTGCCCCCCCCCCCCCCAAAAATACTTGAGTAAACCTCTGGAACCCAGAACCTCTGGGCTGGAAACGGGCTCAGGGACAGTCTCATGGGGCTTGAGAGACATAGGCAGGGCGAAGAGCAGAGGCGGGGCCGGCAGGGCGAGGCGCAGAGGCGGGGCCGGCAGGGCGAGGAGTCTGGGGACGCCCTTCGGAGCCCGACGGGGCAAACCAGTCCTCCTTCTCCTTCTCCTTCTGCGACAACGCATCACTGGGGTAGCCTCACTTGACTCGGTGGCGCTTGACTCACTTGACTCGGTGGCACTTGACTCACTTGATTCGGTGGCGCTTGACTCACTTGACTCGGTGGCGCTTGACTCACTTGACTCGGTGGCGCTTGACTCACTTGACTCGGTGGCGCTTGACTCACTTGACTCGGTGGCGCTTGACTCGGTGGCGCTTGACTCACTTGACTCGGTGGCGCTTGACTCACACTTGACTCGGTGGCGCTTGACTCACTTGACTCGGTGGCGCTTGACTCACTTGACTCGGAACATGACTCACTTGACTCGGAACTTGACTCACTTGACTCGGCAGACGAACTTGACTCACTTGACGATGCACTTGACTCACTTGACTCGGAACATGACTC
The DNA here is from genome assembly GCA_036326025.1 of Chrosomus eos. Classification (NCBI taxonomy): domain Eukaryota; kingdom Metazoa; phylum Chordata; class Actinopteri; order Cypriniformes; family Leuciscidae; genus Chrosomus; species Chrosomus eos. The sequence continues at coordinate 13,280,331 of CM070825.1, forward strand.
ACTTGACTCGGTGGACGAACTTGACTCACTTGACTCGGCAGACGGACTTGACTCACTTGACTCGGCAGGCGAACTTGACTCGGCAGACGGACTTGATTCACTTGACTCGGCAGACGGACTTGACTCACTTGACTCGGCAGACGGACTTGACTCACTTGACTCGGCAGACGGACTTGACTCACTTGACTCGGCATACGGACTTGACTCACTGGACGATGCACTTGACTCGGAACTTGACTCGGAACACGACTCACTTGACTCGGTGCTTGACTCGGCGCTTGATTCAGCAGGGCTCACGCGAAGTGCGGACTCGGCAGGGCTGACGTGAGTCGCGGACTCGGCTGGGCTCACGTGGAGCGCGGGCTCGACTGGACAGACGTGAGTCGAGGGCTCAGCAGGGCTGACGTGAGTCGCGGACTCGGCTGGGCTCACGTGGAGCGCGGGCTCGACTGGACAGACGTGAGTCGAGGGCTCAGCGGGGCTGACGTGAGTCGCGGGCTTGTGGAGCATGGTCTCGGTAGAGCTGGGGCGAAGCGCAGGCGCAACCGGGCTGACGTGAAGCGCAGGCTCTCGAAGCTTCTCCTCCACGCCCAGCAGTAGCAGTTTTAACATTAAGTGACATGGGCATCTGACGCGCAGATGCCAATGGCACATGTCACTATGCTTATTGGCACATCCGGTCTCCATTGGCATGTGCCAGTGGATAGTGACATGTGTCACTGACATTATTGGCATGTGCCCGTGGATAGTGACATGTGTCACTGACATTATCGCGGCACTGACACTGTCGCGGAACAGGTTGCCGTCTTGTGCACGACACCAGTAGTGACTGACAGATGAGCTGAGCTGACGTTATTGTGAAACAAACGCCTATTTTAGTGATGTTTTTTAAATAAATGTCAATTTAACGTTTTTAAAGTCAGTATTTTTTTTCCCTCAAACATGTCAGTTTGTGATAGATCGCGCGACGGTTGAGGAACATCTCCGGGTGGTGTATTTGTCATTTGTTTGAGTAGCAAGTAGGCTTCAGTAAGACGGTATCAAAAATTAAATAAATAAAAAAACGAGTAATCAGAGTCTGATGTCGATATAAAAATTATGGATAATTTATATAATATTATAATAGCAATATTATTTAGCTATAATTTATAGGTTATAAGTAGCCTAAATTATTTACTAATTAATTTATAAAATATAAAAAAAAGTATTTACTAATTTATAAAATATAAATAAATGATTTACTAATTATTTATATCAGACAGATAACTTTATATTTTTGCTTATACTCATCTGGCTTTTATATTTTACAAATACATTTAAGGAATTATGTAAACGAAATAAACCAATTTTTAAAAATCTGAGCATGCCTCATGCCAAAGAACATTTTCTTCTGTTTAGAGTAGACTGACCGTTTGAACACCATTTAAATAGCGTTGCCTTGACAGAACTGTCTGTCGAGTTTCCTCCAACCATATTTGGAGACAAAAATCACCTTTTTCACAATAAAACTTTCACAATAAAATAAGACTTGTGTCAGAGGATATACTGGCATGTGCCAATACAACTTGTGACATGTGTCAGTTGATAATTGGCATGTGCCAACACAACTTGTGACGTGTCAGTGGATATAGTGGCATGTGCCAATGACATTGTCGCGGTACATGTCGCTGTATGTTATGACACTCCAATTGCGCAGCCTGTCGGAGCTTTATGTATGTAACATTATGACATCTACAGAAGAAATGCATGTTCAGATTTATTGTATTTGTAAAATATAAAAGCCAGATGATAAGCAAAAACATAAAGTAATCAGAGACTGTATATCGATATAAATAGTAAATTTATTTATATTTTATATATTAGTAAATATATATATATATATATATAATATATATATATATATATATATATATATATATATATATATATATATATTTATATATAAATTAATTAGTAAATGATTAAATTAGTAAATACTTTTTAGTAAATAATTTACTTACATAAACTATAGCTCAGTAATCATCTCTTTCTATTTTTCACTAAGCATCACTGGTAGCCTATTATCGTGGCTTATATTGATTCGGTGCGTTGACTCATTATTCGTGACTTGATCACGACTCGTGTTGATCATTGACTATCGACATCACGACTCGTGCGTTGACTACTTATCGTGTTATGGTTTGATCCTTATTTTGCTCACTGACTTGCGCTGAATCCTACTCGTGGCTTACTCACATTGACCGATCCTTACCACTTGACTCGAGATTGACTCACTGATCGGCAGACGAATTTACTCACTAACATGACTTGACTCCTTGACCGGAAACATGATCACTTGACTCGTGAAACGTAACTTGACCACTTGACTTGCAACGACTTGACCATACTCCACGAACTGACTGCAAGGTTGTTTTGACTCGCAACGATTTAACTCATGCTCGCTCGACTGACTCACTGGACGTGCACTTGACTCGGATGATCGGCACACACTTGACGTGCAACCTGTTCCAGCAGGGCTCACCAGTGCGACTCGCAGGCTGCGTGATCGTCGTGGCTCACATAGCGCGGCTCGACTGCAAGTGAAGTCAGGTCAGCTGGCACGTGAGTCGGGCTTGGAGCATGCTCAAGGAGAGCTGGGGCGTAGCGCAGCCGACCGGACTGAGTGCAAACGCAGTTGAGCTTCTCCCCATTGGCCAGTACATGAGCGCTCACACAGGGCCCATGTCGACTTACACTCTAAAACCCGTGCGGATCGGTTCGGGCATCTGAGAACCGAGTGGTTCCGATAAACCCCGCGGAAGAAGATCCTCAAGCACTGAGTATCCATTTGGGCGAGGTGCGCCAGCTCGAGGAATTCTGTGACATAATCCTCGATGGCGCGATTCCCTTGGCGAAGCCGGATGATCTGGACATCAGGACTCCAGGTAGGCATGGCTGCTGGATCACTTTGCGGTGAGTTCTTCTGTAACGAAGGTGCGGTTGAAGTAGAGAGGAGGCGAAGATCCAGATGCAGCACACACACTCTTTATTTAACAAACAGGACTCAGGAACAGGATACATGAACGACCGACACTAGCGTTTAACATTTAGACAAGAACTCACCAAGACAGGGCAGAAACACAGGGCTTAAATAATCGGGACAAGCGAGCTTACAGGATAACAAGGGGGCGGAGATAACAAGACACACCTGGGAGAACTAAATGACAAGACAGGGAACCACTAAACATGACACAAAACCCACACTGTAACAATATTATATTATATTAATAGAAAATAAATCAGCTCATATATTATTTAATCTCTTCACCAGAATAGATACCAAGGTTGAAAGTAACATGGCTGAAGATACAAATCTTGAATTTTGACACCAAATGTAGGTTTATAGCTACTAACAATCAACATTTTCTCAAGGTTAAGTATGTCCTTTTCACTGCCCATAACAAAGTGTTTTGTATCTGTCCAGTGGTCAGTGTTCAGCGATGGGAGCGTCTGCAGGGTGAGAAGGCTCAGCTGGAGCAGAGTTTTGAGCGGGAGCTGAAAGCACTCCAAGAGGAGCAACAGCAGGAGCTCAAGGCCCTACAGGAGAGACTGGTAGAGGAGCACAACTCTGAGATTCAGCAACTCCGGCAACAGCAGAACAGTCACCTGGTGCAGCTACGCTCCCAGCACCAGCAACAGGTGAGACTGAGATTATCATTGACACACCTTGAAGAGGCTAGGATAAAAAGGTGCATTTGAGTCGCGAGATTGAAGTGAAGTGTTGCAGTGTAAAAAGTAACCCAAAGTATACTTAGATTTGACGTGAACTAGTTTAAACTAGTTCTGTTGGCAAAGATATTTCCCTCTTTGAATTTCTTCATCGGTCCGTTTGGTTTCCCAAATTGACATACTTGTGAATTCTAGTATCAGAATCCAGTATTCCAGAGCACCTTTTAAACACTGAAAAACAGCCGTTTTTGTTGTTAGATTGAGGAGATGAGTGACAACCATGAGACGGCCATGGTGGAGATGGAAGCGACTCATGGTGCCACACTGGCCACTTTACAGGAAGAACACACCAGAACCATCAAGAGTGAGTCCTGCTGACAGACACATCCATCACAGAAATCAAAGCGACTGTGTCTAAAAACCTACTTAGACAGCGTTATTTGGGCTAGAAGGTCTATAATATCATATAGGTTTGGCCCACTAACAGAGCTCTGGTATCTTCTGCTTAACAACATCACTACAGACTGTTGAATCCAAACTGTGTGTTGATTCTTCTTCATCAATGTGCATTAACTTTTTGTTTCTTTTTAGACCTAAAGATGGCACACGAGCAGCAAAAGAGGTCAATGGAAGAGGAATTTGAGAAACTCAGACTCTCACTGCAGGTACTGTATGTCCTCACTCTGAATGCCGACATGTGTTGTACAGTGGTTTTGTATGAGGGCACGTGTAAAGGGGTGTGTTTCTGTGCTGTGTTTAGGATCAGGTGGACACGTTGACATTTCAGAACCGCACTCTGCGAGACCGAGCCAAGCGTTTTGAAGAAGCACTGCGCAGAAGCACGGATGAGCAGATACTGGTACTGTCATTGATATTCTCTCTTGATTTGTGTGTGGCCAGTGGCATTTAGAGAAAAGTACATCCCCAGGAAATGCCTCATTTTTTTTTTTTTTTTGGTTGCACTATATTTGACAGTACGTACTTACAGTGTACTTACCGAGAAAGTACTGAGTAATATAAGGTAACTACATGGGTTAGGTTCAGTTCAGGACTAGTACATGGTTATTACCCAGTTATTGTAATTACTACAATAAGTATATAGTATGTTGAAACAGGACTGTAAAATAAAGTGCCACCTTTCCCCCCCAAAAAATGTGTCCTCTCTGTTCTACAAAAGAAAGATCTGGTCACCGTCTTTTGTCGAGATTACACCTCGGCTCACTCTGGACATCCAGGGATGCGTTTTAAACAGCGTTGATGGAGTTTGCATACTGGACACTTGTTTACTTTCTTTCCTTCTTTATATTCTTAAAAATAAAGGTTTCAAAAGGTTTTTTTAAACGATGCCATAAGGCGCTTTTACACTCGAGGGACATTTTCATAGTTCCTATAACTATTGGTGGAAGAATCTGCTTTTTGTTGTGTTCGCACCACAGGAACTGGGAATGACTTTAGTTATAGGAGCACCTTTTGGAGGAACTAAATTAGCTCTGACTTCAGTTAGGGTCTAACCCAGGAAAGACCAGTGATGTAAGTGTACTTTAATTAGCCAGACGCATGCCATACGAAACACCAAAAACCGTTATTTATAAGGCCATGTAAAGACACATACTGTATCGTGGAACCATGAATGCCAATTAAGAACCTTTATCTTTTTAAGAGTGTACCTGGTCTAGCTCATTCCAGTGTTACTTAATTAAAATTGTTGCAAAGAAACTTAAACATGGGCATACTTTATACTTTATAAAATTGCAGTTAATTTATATTTGATCATATAATTGTAATCAAATTCTGGTAATTATATGATTGGATGTGATTAGCTATGTGATTCAGATATGTAGTAATTTGTGTTTGTGTGTGTGCAGGATGCTCTTGCTCCATATCAGCATATCGAGGAGGACCTGAAGAGTCTTAAAGAGGTTCTGGAGATGAAGAACCAGCAGATTCATCAACAGGAGCTCAAGATTTCAGAGCTGGAAAAAATGGTGAATTACAATGGAGAAAGATAAGATACTTTAATTAGTAAAATCTCCATGAAATTAGATGTTTTGTTCCCTGAACTCACAAACAAAAGTTTAGTTTTAGCAGTTATGTGTTAAATTGATGGCCTTTTTATAGGAAAATAGGCCAAAAATATTGATGACTCATGTTGCACTACACAGATTTCTGTCCAATCAAATGCTCAATAACATGAGAATGCCCCCCTTTTACTGACACCTATCAGTGTGGATGTGTTATCAACCAAAAACAAAGGTTTTACAAAGGCCATAAGAAATGCCCTATATGCAGATGTATTTGTCACCCCAAAAAAAGTGTCCAATAACACTTAACAAAATGCATTGTTGGCCCCCGTGAGGCACCCCCCCCCCCCATATAATTAAACACTTATTATATCCTCTGATATGACTAGAGTTTCCATCTCATTTGAATTTACATAATACGGAATAAATCACTAAGTTCTCCTTTGAAAGTAGAAATGTCACAGTTTTTCAGTGATTTAGTGTGTTTGTCATGTTTTTGCACAGGCCCAAAAGAACGTTCTGTTGGAGGAGCGTATTCAGGTGTTGCAGCAGCAAAATGAAGACCTAAAAGACAGGATTGACCGCAACGTCGCAACATCCAGGTCTTTATAAAACATTTCTAATTTATACCATTAAAGGCTGAGTAGGAAGTAAATCAAATACAAAATTCTGTCATAAAATTCTAGACTGCGAATACCTTAACTCAATCTGCTTGCAATTCATCACATCACTATTATGTATCAGTAGCCAATAATCTCACTGCTCAACTTTCAAATACTGGTCAGCATTTGCAGTACGCTTTCAGAAACCCTCCACCTTCCCCAGCTCCGCCTGTATAGATCAGCTATGGGTTATTCATGTAGGCTAAATTGTACATTATGTCTTACTTGCTCACAGCAGCGTGTTGTGTGTGTATTGGCAGTAGCAAGTCCTGTACTTGCTTTGCAGCAGCAGCATAGCAGATCTACTCCGCCAAGACCAAACATATCAACATTGTCGTATTTTACCATGCCAAACACCCTGACAGTTGTCATGACAGAAACTCTTATTTCAAAGAGCAATGAAGTTATGATTTCCTTACTATAACTACTTTAAAGCAACACTATGTAACATTTTTACCTTAAAAATAATGTTTCCAAAACCTTATCAGTGGTTCATCAAGTCGTAACAGGTGTGAAAGGCACTTCTGCCATCGCCTGACGGGGCTCTGTGTCGCTTTTATACTGGCACTATGTAAACTTCATGGTTTCGGGGAAGGAACCACGGACCACAAAAGAGAACTACAAAATTTGACTGCTTTACTCAGAGCGCTACAATAGTACATTATTTCGTTTTTCTTAGTTTTCTGTTTCCTTTAATGAAATCATGTAACATACTTACCTTGTCTGTGGACATCGTTCATTCTAAAGCCGGTTTCTGGATAAACAGCGAGCGTGCGTGCGACGAAGGCTAAATTATTTACGACAGCGGTAATGGGACAATTTCCAAGTTTCCAACCAGTAGGGCGAGCGAAGAGGAAAAGAGTTACTTGGTGTTGCTTTAAGGTCATATTCACAACTGGCAGTTAAAATTCAGTTATCAGTTCACCTTTATGTGCTTAAATTCCAGTTCTTACAGACTTAGTAATTTTCAGGAGTGACAACCGCATTCTACATTTATACGCATTGATGTGAATAGAACGGAACTAAATAATTAGTTGTTATGACATATTAAAGCGTGTATCAGGGGATGTGTGTCCTTCTGTTATGTGTGTGTTGGAAGAAAAACCACAGGGACAAGAGTTACGAGCCTTGGACTCGACAGATTTTATTACAAAAAACAGTGAACAAGAACAAGCCCATAATAAACTAAAGTACCGAAGTACAATATTTATATTGAAAATAAGACCAAAATTTGCAAACCCGCACCTTCTCAACTTTTAAATAACTCCATAAACTTATCGCTTAATGAGCAAAACCCAAAACAGTTATATAAGTGGACATGGCAAAAACTTCAAGGCCGAGCTCTGCGTAGTAACGCCTTACAAGCATAAAGCAAACAAAACGTCTCTGTCGACGGTTGGTTTAGTTAAAATTGCAGAACATAACGAATCTTTGGTTGCTGTAACATTACTTAACGGATACCAAACACACAAGATGAAGAACGTCACTTTGTTTGCCATGCTGTCAATCATCATAATTTTGAGTCGTGTTCCATACAAACACGTAGCGATAATTTATGGGATACACTCCTATATTTAAATGCGGTTGTCACTCCTGAAACTTTACAGTGTGTACGTGGCCTAAAGCTACAGAAGAATTCTCATTAGTTGTTTCCTCTATTCTACCAGGCAACTGTCAGAGGAAAACGCCAACCTTCATGTGTACGTTGAGAAAGAGAGCAACGAGAAGAAGCGACTGAGTCGTACCAACGAAGAGCTTATGTGGCGTCTTCAAACGGGCGAGTTGAGCCCTCGAATGTCTCCCACCCAGTCGCCTCTTCATCGACCAGCCTCTGGTTCTTCTTCACCATCCCGACAACAGCCCTTCCCTAGATGAGTGTCCAATTCTCCACCGCTATCTTTGACACTCTGTTTTGTATCTTTAACTTATATTTCTCATCATGTGGTTTCTGATTGGATGGAACAGAAGATGCTTCCACACCTCTTACACCCCATGCGTTTTCTGTTTCATCACGTCTCAACTTACTCGTTACTGTATTCGTTGTACGTTGCTCTTACTGAATATTGATAGGCTTTAATACAGTGATCAAGGTTTGAGTTTGAGCATTACTGAACAAAATTTAAGGCAAGTATTAGTGAAGGGATAGTTCACCCATTATTTTGTAATTTACTCATTCCAAACCTGCATGACTGACTTCAATGTGGAACATACAACATAAAATTGCCATTGTTGCTCTTTTTTCATGCAATGACAGTACAATTAATGGGGACTTAAGCTTTTAAGCTTTCAAATTTAAGTTCACTGATAATTTTCAACTTTCAGTGAGTTGAACAAAATCAGTCCTATTCATGAAAGAATCAATCAGTGGTACTTCTCCTAAAAGCATTGCTAGCCAATTATGGTCTCAAGTTCTGTTGTTGTTACCAACATAGTTCAACATTTCTCCTTCCCGAAATCATAGTCCCAACCAACATTTGCAAACAGTATCGCAAAGTTGTGTGGTTGGCAACTTGTGGTTAGCAGCATAGTTTCTTGTTAATATGATATGTGGACTTAAATTGATCTTGCTCTTGAGCACACACATTCTATACCTTTTATTCCATACATACTCCAGTTTTATTCTACATCTTGTAATTTGTCAAGAGAATGAAAGCGGTGTTTTTAAGGAATGTTCATGTGCTCTAGTACTCTGGGAAGGGAGGTAAAAGAAAACCCACAATTTAATCATACATCTGGAAATAAAGTAAAACAATGGAGAACAAAAGTAGTCCTTAGACACCATGTTCGTTATTTACAGCAATAATCTGACAATAAATTATCTTTGACCGGTTAATTAGTTGAAGTTATTACTCCACCACCTGAGGGACATCATAAACAACTGCTCTTTTTTGTTGAACCAATGTGGTTTGAACAACAGGTTTGAGACAAAGTTTCTACGGTTTGGGGAAACAGTCATAACAAGCAGGTAGTTGCGCAACGAAGTATGTTGTTCTACAGGAAAAGCACATCAAACTGTTTATTAGAAACTGGATCACCCAATTAATTATAAACCAATCAATTCATACTCAAAGGAACGGTTCATTCACTAATTAAACATTGCTGTTTATCTCACAAACAGCCCAAAGACCAAGGAAAGATGTCAAGATATTCAGTGAGTTACGACCAATACGATTTTGGTCGGTTCTTACAGTCGTGTGACTTTAGTAGACTTGGAATGTAGTGCACAAGTTGTATAGATCACTTTTAATAATTTTTTATGGTGTTTTGTGTGATTTTTTTTTATGGTGTTTTGTGTGATTCGGTCCCCATTCGTTGTAATAGCATTGGAAAAGAGCCAACAGCACATTCATCCGAATTTCTTCTTTTCAAAAAGTTTTTGTGTTCCACAAAAAAGTTTGTCATGCGCTTTTTTAAAGTTGTTACTTGAACAAATGTAACGGAGGCAAGCTAGTTAGAGCTGTGCAAGTAAACCTCACTCCCCTGGCCGCGAGAGGCCTCCCATGCCGGAGACGCAGGTTCGAATCCCGCTCGGAGCGGGTTGAGTAGGACCAGTTATATTGGTGCCGTGACCCGGATGTGAGTGAGGTTTAGGAAGTTGATTATTAAGAGGCCAGCTAGTAGGAGCTGTGCGAGTAAACCTCACTCCCCTGGCCTCAAGAGGTACACATGAGACTGCAGTCTTTAGCATCCTAGCCAGCCTATGATGCTGGAGACTTAGGTTCGAATCCCGCTCGAAGCGGGTTGAGTAGGACCAGTTATATTGGTGCCGTGACCCGGATGTGAGTGAGGTTTAGGAAGTTGATTATAAGAGGCCAGCTAGTAAGAGCTGTGCGAGTAAACCTCACTCCCCTGGCCTCAAGAGGCACACTGGAGACTGCAGTCTTTAGCATCCTAGCCAGCCTATGCAGGAGCAGGTTGAGTAGGACCGGTTTGACAAACGTAAAAAAGGAACATTATTCTCCTTTCTTTTGCTTTAATACTTTATTGTGTCCATCACAATGTTGTGCATTATGATGTTTCACAGGCCATTTCGAAATGTACCTTTTTGTACCTTCTACTCTGACGGATTTGGCTCTTGGGCTTGCGCTGAGGTGAAAAGTCTTCAACCTTTGCCTATGGTCTCACGCTTTTCCAAAGATTGATCAGGACATCATGTATACCAGTTTTACTAGGAATATTTGCCTTTCTTCAAAGGAAAGCCACCAGCAACCTTCTGTGCAAGCCGAGGCATTACTGTACTCGACACACTTAACAGGAAAACACAGGAAAACATCTCCACAGGCAAGTTTATGATGGACATGTCATTCAAATGAGGTAAATACTTTGTCATAGTTATATGGTCTAGGGGGGTTAAATGTTGATGCAAACGGGATTTTAACAAGTACGCTTTTTAAGGTGGTTCATCCAAATGTTGTAACCACTATACAAGGATGCTGATATTAGCATGGACTGACAATTCAATAGTGTAAATGACTTGCAAAACTTCAACCTGCCGTCTTTACCTTCGTCTTCTCACTCATGTTTGTGAGGGGAAACAATCCTCATGCCATCATCTCAACTATCCTTGTTTACAGAAATCTCCGGAATGCATTACACTGTAAGAACTGCCTGTAAACTTGACGCCTTAGGTATCAGTCATGGCTGTTCTCTCTTCTCTGTACAGTATGTATCATAAGTCTTCCGGTTGCTCTAACCCAGATAATATGCTTAAACTGCATTTCCATGGACACTACTGAGGGCATTTGACCTACTTTGTAGAGCCTTGGCTGCATAATATTAAACTGAAAGGTTTGCGAAAGTACTACAGAACATAACGTTAGCATTTTACGTTAGCAATGCGCTATCATGAGTACCTCACTTCTTGAAATGAAAACGCAGGCCTCTATGGAGATTTTTTGTTTATTATAATACATTCAGGGTCTCAAAGCCATGGTCTCAAGTCAACACGGGAAGTTCTCTAGTCGTGAATAAGAACCTGAAAGTATTCAAACTGCACCTGTGTTTATCTTCCCTGAATGTCTTATAACAACTGTCCTGTATATTAGGTGGATCGTTTGAAAGTATACGCACTTGCATTCTTGCTGCATTGAGGTAAACATCCGGATTCAATCTTTGGGAACAGTAAAAAAGAGTTAGGAAGTCATATTGTTCATGAATGTTCCATTATTTGATGTCTTTAGGGGAAAATATACACGTTTTATTTTATGTCCAAGTGTACTTAGTAGTGCAGCTATTATTGATTACATTTTTATAAGTTGCTCAAATGACCATGATTGATTTTTATAAGAACATAAAATCATTCGTTTACATTATTCAGCCTTAACATTTGTGCAAACAGAGAGCAAAAATGGCCGTTGCCATTGCAAACCATGATGGCTGATGTTATACCATTGTACTGGTTAATTTATTTCCTGCTCACTCACAGAGAATCATTACCTCCCGTCTCAGTCAGAGATCTAGCTCAGGTTAGGAAGGTGCGTTACATGTCATTTCACAGTACATAATAATGTAAACTAAGTGTACTGTATCTACAGTATATAATGTCCTAAATGATACATTTGAAGGTTGGTGTCAATGTAATATTAGACTTGTAAATGTATTTCACTCTGCAATTAAATTGCAGCTTTGAATGAAAGCTCTGAATGAAATATTGAAATATCAAACCAACTACCTGTCTGCCGAGGAAAATGCTACTCTGTCAAGGTTTTTTGGGTGTGTGCTTGGATTATTTTCATCTCTGCTTTTGACGCATAAATGAAAGGAAATCTTCAATCAACGGCTGTGAAATGCACTGAGTTTTGTTTTTTTCTGTGTGTGTCCCATGGACATGATTATGGAATTTCTGAATGTTTCTTCGTATTCTTAAAGGAATAGTTCATCCGAAAATGAACATTTACTCACTCTCAAACTCGTGTTATTTTTGTCCACAAAACGAGTTTTGAAGAATCTTACCCTTGTGGAAAAGAAGTGCACTTAATTGTATTGAATGTGCGCTTGTAGTGTAATTAAACAAATAAAAAAATAATTTGGTGCTGGCAGAAAATATAACAATAATAAAATAAAAAGCCACTTAAGTGTACTTAGAGTGCTTTTCAATTACTATATTTATTAGCACACTTACGTGCACTTTTAAACATTTTGCTTTAAAGTACATTTTAAATCATTGTTTAAAATACATATTAAAGCACATACTTGATCATAACGAACTGTAGTGTGTTATTCAATATTACATTTAAAGTTAATATATTTAAAATTGAGTTGAACTTTATTTTAAGGTGTCAGTATTACAGTTATTACATTTAAAGGTGCTATATGTAACTTTTCTACTAAAATTAATTAGGGGTGTAACGCGATTTATATTACCATAGAATATTCCACCGCTACACTCACATTCGCCTAAACTATCGTTTTGCTGTTTTTATAAAAATAATTAAAAACCATTATAAACTAATGTAAAAGTCTGCTCTGCTCATCCAGCACGATTGCCGTTGCAATCAGTGCAGCACGAATCACAGTTCACTGATCGCGTGAGGATGGCGGAGGATTCGTTGCGCAACATAGACTAAACGTCTGATCTTATGTTGTATAATGCACGCTCAGCACCGCTGCTATACACAGAGTACGCGTGATCACGATAATGAAAGTAAAACACAAGCTCGCTGATGTGCATTGCGCACAAATTAGGCCGCGAACATACAATCGTCCGTCTCCCAATACCCATCACTGGACTGTTTATTTACGGCTATCGTCTCAGTTTGCACTTCGAATATTGAGAGAGTACTGTAATGTCTTAAAGACAACAGACAAGGGAGGCTCTGTTTCTGAACTTATAATCGGAACGCAAGAACAACTGTGGAGACAAACACACCAGCCTCGTTTCTCTACCGGCCTTTCCCGAACTCACCGCATTAACCCTATAACTGCCGGTGCAAAATAAAACAGCAATTTCAAAACAATTATAAAGAGTCTGTGCGCTAACTTTGATTATGGTTGCACTAGCACTTATTGTTTGCACTTAATAAGACTTCTCGAGTTCAGTTAGGAGGTCACACACAGCCTCAATCAGAAGTTCTGAAAGCTCTTAAATGTACAGTAAGGTCTGAAGAGACTAATGTGAAATCATACAGGAGAAAAGCCAGTCAATAAAAACCTTTTATTATTAAAAGGTTATATTGTTGTATATTGTTTTCAGAATCAGAATCAGAATCAGAAAGAGCTTTATTGCCAAGTGTGCTTGCACACACAAGGAATTTTCTTTGGTACTGAAGCTTCCAGTGCACATATACAGATACAAATACAACAAGAAACAGTAATACAAAAATCTAAAAATAAAATTATAAAAATATATATATATATATATATATATATATATATATATATATATATATATATATATATATATATATATATATATATATATATATATATATATATATATATGAAAATACTATCAAATATAAAATATAAGGCCACGGTTGGGTTTAGTCAGAATAAAAAAATTTCGGATTATGAACATATATACAGTATTTTGAATAGTATGAATAAATATAAATATAAATAACCTGAGTTTAGGAGATATTGCACTAAACAGTGGGGGTATTGCACTTAAAGGCATATGCCTTGGGAGATATGTTAACTGTTCAGGAGGGAAATGGCTTGTGGGAAGAAACTGTTCCTGTGCCGAGATGTTCTTGTGGCCAGTGATCTGAGTCTCCGTCTTGACGGTAACAGTTCAAACAGGTGGTGTCCAGGGTGAGTGGAGTCTGTGATGATTTTACCTGCTCTCTTCCTCACTCTGGAAGAGTACAGGTCCTGGAGGGTTGGCAGGGGGCACCAATGATCCTCTCTGCAGTCCGGACTGTCCGCTGTAGTCTCATGATGTCTGATTTGGTAGCTGAACCAAACCAGACAGTGATGGAAGTGCATAGGACAGACTCGATGACGGCTGAGTAGAACTGAATCAGCAGCTCCTGTGGCAGGTTGAACTTCCTCAGCTGGCGAAGGAAATACAGTCTCTGCTGGGCCTTTTTCACAATGGAGTCAATGTGATTGTCCCACTTCAGGTCCTGAGAGATGATAGTGCCCAGGAACCTGAATGACTCCACTGCTTCCACAGTGCTGTTCATGATGGTGAGTGGGGGGAGTGCTGGGCTGTTCCTCCTGAAGTCCACGGTCATCTCCACTGTTTTGAGCGTGTTCAGCTCAAGGTTGTTATAACTGCACCAGACAGCCAGCTGTTCAACCTCCAGTCTGTAAGCAGACTCGTCACCATTTCGGATGAGACCGATGACAGTGGTGTCGTCTGCAAATTTCAGGAGCTTGACAGTGGGGTCTTTAGAAGTGCAGTCGTTAGTGTACAGGGAGAAGAGCAGTGGGGAGAGAACGCACCCTTGGGGGGCGCCAGTGCTGGTGGTGAGAGTCCTGGATGTGTGTTTCCCCAGTCTCACGAGCTGCTGCCGGTCCGTCAGGAAGCTGGAGATCCACTGACAGATCGAGGATGGAATGGAGAGCTGGGTCAGTTTGTCTGTGAGTAGATCAGGCATGATGGTATTGAAGGCCGAACTGAAGTCCACAAAGAGGATCCTTGCATAAGTCCCAGGTCTGTCGAGATGTTGCAGGATATAATGCAGTCCCATGTTGACTGCATCATCCACAGACCTGTTTGCTCTGTAAGCAAACTGAAAAGGATCCAGCAGGGGTCCAGTGATGTCCTTCAGGTGGGCCAACACCAGTCTTTCAAACGACTTCATGACCACGGACGTGAGAGCTACAGGTCTGTAGTCATTAAGTCCAGTGATTTTGTTTTTTTTGGGGACGGAATGATAGTGGAGCGTTTGAAGCAGCAGGGAACTTCACATTGCTCCAATGATCTGTTGAAGATCTGCGTGAAGACCGGGGCCAGTTGGTCAGCGCAGGCTTTTAGACAAGCAGACGAGATGCCGTCTGGGCCTGAGGCTTTCCTAGTCTTCTGTTTTTTGAAGACTCGGCTCACGTCCTCCACACAGACCTTGAGCTCAGGTTGGATGGCAGGAGGGGGGAGAGGAGGGGGTGTAGGAGGTGATGGTGGATGTGTGAACTGCAGGTCAGAGCCGGTGAGAGGTGTGAATGAGGGCTTTTCAAACCTGCAGTAAAATGAGTTTAAATCATCAGCCAGGTGTGGATTGTCCACAGATCGGGAGGATGGTGACTTGTAATTGGTGATGTTCTTCAGGCCATTCCAGACTGATGATGGGTTGTTGGATGAAAACTGGTTTTTCAGCTTTTCAGAGTAGGCTCTTTTAGCAACTCTGATCTCCTTTGTCAGTCTGTTCTTGGCATGGTTATACAAGATTTTATCCCCACTTTTGTGAGCATCCTCTTTGGCATGACGAAGCTGTTTGAGTTTCCCAGTAAACCATGGTTTATCATTGGTGAATGATAAGAATGTCCTGGTAGGAATGCATGTATCCTCACAGAAACTGATATATGATGTAACAGTATCTGTGAGCTCATCCAGATCGTTGGTAGCAGCTTCAAAAACAGTCCAATCAGTGCAATCGAAGCAGGCCTGTAGACTCTGCTCTGCTTCATTAGTCCATCTTTTTACAGTCCTTATTACAGGTTTAGCTGATTTCAGTTTCTGCCTGTAGGTCGGTATAAGATGAACCAAACAGTGATCAGAGAGCCCCAAAGCTGCCCGTGGGACGGAGTGATACGCATTCTTTATTGTGGTGTAACAGTGGTCCAGTATATTACTGTCTCTTGTGGGACATGTAACGTGCTGTCTGTATTTTGGAAGTTCACGGGAAAGATTTGCTTTGTTAAAATCCCCTAGAATTATTAAAAGAGAGTCTGGGTACCTTTGTTCCGTTTCGGCTATTTGTTCAGCCAGCTGTTGTAGTGCCGCGCTCACGCACGCGTCTGGGGGGATGTAAACATTCACGAGAATGAAAGAGGAAAACTCCCGTGGCGAGTAGAAAGGTTTACAGTTTATGAAGATCGCCTCTAAATTAGGAGAGCACATCTTCTTCAGTGTTGTTACATCTGAACACCAACTTTCGTTAATGTAGAAACACAATCCACCACCTCTCGTCTTCCCCGTTAGCTCCGCGATGCGATCCGCTCGGAACAGCTGGAAGCCCGGCAGATGTATTGCGTTGTCCGGTATGGCTTCACTCAGCCAGGTTTCAGTGAAGCACAGAGCAGCAGAGTTTAAAAAATCCTTGTTAATCCGGGTGAGGAGGAGAAGTTCGTCCATTTTGTTAGGAAGGGATCGGAGATTCGTTTCAATGCATTTGATAATTCTTTCAACGCATTTTCTTTCAATGCATTTGATAATTCATTCTCCTAATGCATGTCATTTCAGGTCTACTTAATAAGATTATTAGTTAAACATTGCAAAATGCACCTGCATACTTTTCCAGTCATGAATTGTGTCATTGAGGATTTCTGTAAAATTGTGCAAAAATCTCGTCTCGTTCTCGTGAACCCAATCTCGTGTCTGTCTCGTCTCGTGAGATAAGCGTCTCGTTACACCCCTAAAATTAATCCTTTTTTTATGCCTGTGTGTGAAGGGGTTGTAATCACACATTACAATGATCCACTTGTCGAGTTTTACTATTACCTCTGATGGCCAATATTCATATTTATATGTGAAGTCTCCGGGTCGGATTTACCGCGAAATCCAACGGATGTGACGTTCATGCGCGCTCCCGAGCCTCTATCCTTATATACAGTCTATTGTAAGCGGTCAGGGAGTTACATCCGGTTAAAGGCGCACGTTTTTCGGCTTATATCTCGGTCAATCTTTGATCAATATTCCCAAGACTCTAATTGTTCGTAGTGCTGGACGAAGCCTTTCGAACGAGCCCACCCCGAGGTCCAACTCGCCCGGCTCCCCGAGTTATAGCCGTTCGAAATCGGGGGTCCCAGCGAACGGCGATCCGGTATGGGGCATCCCGAGGCCCGCCACTCTAGCGTTCGGGCAAGGGTCCCCCTGGGACCTCCTCCCCCCAATTTGAGCTCTCTGGGTCTTTGCGTTCCAGAGATACGAGCGATTTCTTCTGAGATCGTTATGTCACCGGCGTCCGCAATTTTGCAGCGCACCGGATGGTTTTCTGCTAATATCTCCGCGAAAACACCACCAAAAATTATGGAACTTATATGGTTCTTTTCAGCTCGACTAGATGGTCCCAACGAGCTCGGTGCTCGCCGAATCCGCCTAGTATTCGCCGAGATATTTGCGTAATTGACGGTATTGTCTATGAGTTCGAGCTTGAGCGCTCTTGTAAAAATTGATTGCAATCTGAACATCACCGCTAGAGGCCGCTAAAAGTTACATAGAGCACCTTTAATACCGAGTAATAATTAACTACATGTACTTACTATAGGGTTAGGATGAAGGTTTGGTTTAATTGTATGTAATTATGCTTAATTGTATAGTTATTACTACAGTAAATACATGTAACATGTATAAAAATAAACTGTAGAATAAAGTGTTACTTAAAATTGTCTTAATTGCAACTTTATATAAATGTGTAATTACAAATATTACAAGTATTACCAATTATTTTACATTTTAGTTTATCATAAATTGTTTTATCTTGTCAGTACATTCGGCAGTAAAATCCAGCCATATTTTAAAGACAATATAATTATTAAATTATATATAAAGATGTACTTAAGTCCTATTTAAGTGAAAAGCAATTTTATTTAATTGCAAATAACACGCAATTAACTGTCTAAAAACATATCATTCAGTTCACTCTTAAGTGATATTCATGTAAAGTATTTTTTTTTTCCATAAGTACTATTTTTATGCTAATGTATAGCTACTTCTTTTTCATAAGGGAATGTAGCGTTTTTCCATACAACATTTCATAGTTCATAAAAACCAACATAAACATAAATGTAATACATATGAGTGTGTTACTTTCCAAGTTTTTCAAATATCATACTATGAACTGGCGATTTATATGGACGAATAGCTGCAATGAAGACTTCAAATTCCGTACTTTGATAAATATAAGCCGTTCACACCAAGAGCGATACTATTGCGTCCACACAATGCACAATTTGTTTTTATCTAAGTGCGCACTGATGTTCTGTACTTTAAATGCTCAGCTCTTGGATTCTGATTGGTGACGATGTTTTTTCGTTCATCATTGGAAAAATGTTCTGAAAGTGATCCAACTTTTATAGTTTCATTTGTGCCATTATAGTTTTGGTGTGAATACTTTTTTCATATTTAGAAAGATTTTTAGAACTATATCTTTTATAGTTATCATAAATATCGTCCTTGTGTGTGAATGGACATTAAGGGTGAATAAATAATGAAGAATGTTTATGTTGAGACTAATTCCTTTAAATGGAATAAAAACACAACTGTCAGTTATTAAATATTTAAGGGATGATTATACCATGATTGTGTTAATGAAATGTCCTCTTGGTTTTTTTCCCCCCTCTTCTCCTAATTTGTGTTGTACAGCTTATATGAGCTTTATGTGTGATCTATGTTACCTACTACACGCTATTGGAAAAGCATGTCTTAACGCTGTGATATGCAGTCATTTGTTAGTGTAGCTAATCACTGTTGCGATGCATTCAAAAAAACTCTTTTGATGATTATGTTGCACTTTATTGCACTTTGGGTTTAAATATTAAAAGATCATGTAAAAGCATCCTGTTTCTACTTTTAAATTAGCTAAAAGTCAGCTACAAGACTTTTGAGGTCTGTTAAAGAGTCTGGATGAATCTATATTTCACCAGTTAATTTAATGGATAATGGCTGGATTGTTTCTCACAGAATTCTCTTTCACCATCACCATATTTCCATATGTTGCATTGCACAACTTTCTAAGAACACAAGCACATATTCTAAGAAAATAATCTGGATTCATCCATTTTTTTTAGACATGAAATGCTGAATGATATCAATGGGCAAGGGAAGATAATGGTGGAGTTTCTTTCTGCTGCGATTGTGTTTAGAGTCTGGAGGTATCGCAGCTGAAGAGCTGATGGAGACTCCGACATCACCAGAGACGCTTCCTTCAGGGCCCGCGAGGCGTTCATCTCCCCCTCCGCTGCAATCACCTGCACACACACACACACACACACAACAATAACACACTTGAGCCGCTTGTGTCATATGATGAGCTGCCTCGGCTATAATATTTGATCTAAATTATCCCTGAAGGCCCTTAGAGCATTGAAAAATCTCAAGACAAACAGCTTAACTTAAGGGGAAAGTGTGTATTTTTTGTCATTTAAAAATAATTTCTTAAATCCCAGTTTATGGGGGGTTAACCTTTAGAAAATGTCACACTTCATATTAGGTAGCGTTAACTACTATGTAGGACTACTAACATTCAAAACTTCAAGACTATGGATTTACTGTGTAACTACTTGTTATTTAACTACAAATTAAATGTTTTATCAAATGTATTTAACTACAAATTCCCAGATTTACTGCTAATGAGTTTGAGACATGGTTGTGTCTGGTCTGGGTCTGGGTTAGGCTTATGATTAAGAGTTGGTTACGTTTGGGGTAAAGTTAACAGTGTAACTGTACATGTTAATTAAATGTAATTGCAAAGCACCAACATGTATAGGAGTCAAAATCTGTTAAATACATGTTTAAAGGAACAACAGTTTTAGAACTTGATTTTTCACTATTATTTACTACAGTAGCTGCATTTCCATGGGTTTTTAAATAAAAGATTTTTGTTCTAAGAAGCAATGAAAACAAATTAGTGCATCAAAATGACTCATTTCCTGGTAATATATATATATTATATATATATATATATATATATATTAATATATTATATATATATAAATATATATATATTAACTTGACTTTCAAAAGTCAATGAATTTGTGCCAGCTTTTTGACAAGTCAAACATGTCAGTCTCTGGGTAACATATAATTTATTTAAGCATCGAAATAAACAGTTCCGTACAATAAGTATAATGAACAATGCAAAAGAGTTTTGGAAGTCAAACATAGTTCCCCCTCACGCATGTTATCACGTCAGTCAAAAACTGAGGCTGGCTGTCATGGAATATTAGAGATGGTCCTCACTGCAGAACACTAAATCCACGGGGAGGAGTCGGATCCAGATCCAACTCCTCCCACCTTACATATACCTAAACCTACCCATCTCCGCCCCCTGATCCCTAAACCCACCCCTAATCCTACCCATCTCTGCCCCCGATCCCTAAACTCACCCCTAATCCTACCCGTCTCCGCCCCCTGATACCTAAACCCACCCCTAATCCTACCCATCTCCGCCCCCTAAACCCAACCCTAATCCCTAAACCCACCCCTAATCCTACCCATCTCCGCCCCCTAATCCCTAAACCCAACCCTAATCCTACCCATCTCCGCCCCCTGATCCCTAAACCCACCCCTAATCCCTAAACCCAACCCTAATCCTACCCATCTCCGCCCCCTGATCCCTAAACCCAACCCTAATCCTACCCATCTCCACCCCCTGATCCCTAAACCCACTCCTAATCCCTAAACCCAACCCTAATCCTACCCATCTCCGCCCCCTGATCCCTAAACCCAACCCTAATCCTACCCATCTCCGCCCCCTGATCCCTAAACCCAACCCTAATCCTACCCATCTCCGCCCCCTGATCCCTAAACCCAACCCTAATCCTACCCATCTCCGCCCCCTGATCCCTAAACCCAACCCTAATCCTACCCATCTCCGCCCCCTGATACCTAAACCCACTCCTAATCCCTAAACCCAACCCTAATCCTACCCATCTCCGCCCCCTGATCCCTAAACCCAACCCTAATCCTACCCATCTCCGCCCCCTGATCCCTAAACCCACCCCTAATCCTACCCATCTCTGCCCCCGATCCCTAAACCCACCCCTAATCCTACCCATCTCCGCCCCCTAATCCCTAAACCCAACCCTAATTCTACCCATCTCCGCCCCCTGATCCCTAAACCCACCCCTAATCCCTAAACCCACCCCTAATCCTACCCATCTCCGCCCCCTAATCCCTAAACCCACCCCTAATCCTACCCATCTCCGCCCCCTAATCCCTAAACCCAACCCTAATTCTACCCATCTCCGCCCCCTGATCCCTAAACCCACCCCTAATCCCTAAACCCACCCCTAATCCTACCCATCTCCGCCCCCTAATCCCTGAACCCAACCCTAATCCTACCCATCTCCGCCCCCTGATCCCTAAACCCAACCCTAATCCTACCCATCTCCGCCCCCTGATACCTAAACCCACTCCTAATCCTTAAACCCACCCCTAATCCTACCCATCTCCGCCCCCTGATCCCTAAACCCAACCCTAATCCTACCCATCTCCGCCCCCTGATACCTAAACCCACTCCTAATCCTTAAACCCACCCCTAATCCTACCCATCTCCGCCCCCTGATCCCTAAACCCAACCCTAATCCTACCCATCTCCGCCCCCTGATACCTAAACCCACTCCTAATCCCTAAACCCACCCCTAATCCTACCCATCTCCGCCCCCTGATCCCTAAACCCACCCCTAATCCTACCCATCTCCGCCCCCTGATCCCTAAACCCACCCCTAATCCTACCCATCTCCGCCCCCTGATACCTAAACCCACTCCTAATCCCTAAACCCACCCCTAATCCTACCCATCTCCACCCCTTGGATCTTGATCCGACTCCTCCCCGTGGATCTCATGTACTGCATTGAGGTGCTACTGGAATATTAGAAATAAAACATCAACACACTCATAGACATCATATAGACATACTCACTTGACACTCAATTCACTTCTCTGTGATAACTTCTTGTTTAAAAGATTAAAGCAATTTTCAAAGTTTGAACAAATATTTAATTTTCCAATAAAATGAGCATTTTTACACGATTTGTTACATTTAGCAGATTTTGACTCATGTATGTAATAAGTTAATTAGATCAAATGGTAAGTGTTAGTAGGTTTTGGAAAATCTGTTAGGAAACAAACATTATCTTTAAGGTTCATGTATTATGTATGCTGCCATTGTGTACGGTGTGGATTGCATATTTGCTAAGACAATGCACTGCAACAAAACAAGACTTCTTCTTTTTCCATGTGTCATTGAAACACTGTGCGCACTATTGTGTGATATCTTCGTTTCGCTCATTTTTACTACTCACATTCAATGTTTGGCCCATTATTTGTGCAGTATTGAGCTGACTTTCATAATTAAATACACGAAGCACTGCATTAGAGTTGGTCTCACCTTGGCACGGGCTTCTCGAGTTGCTTCAGCCTCTGCAGCCATGGCTCTCTGGAGCTGGAGCGGCAGTTTAACATCCTTTATCTCCACTCGCTCCACTTTAATGCCCCACACGCCAGTGGCCTCGTCCAAGGCAATCTGTCATCAAGATGTTACAAAGCTTTCAGGATCTGTGAGTATGATATACCCTAATCAGGGGGCAGATGTCTAGGTTCAGCATTACAGCTGAAGCATGAGTGTAACAGCAAAGAAATAATCCTGGGTGTCCAAAATGTCTCCTTATACCCGTGTACATGGCACTATTTGCTAAATTTTTTTTAAGCTTTTGCTACTTTTTATTTAGTCAGCATGAAACGGAAGTTGTGATAGTGTTTTCTTATCGTGATGAAAAACGACTTCTCGAACAAGAACAAATGTAGGATGGGACTTGATTTTGTCTATGGGGAATTGGTTGGATATGGTTTGCTATTGGTGGATCTCATGTGAGTGACAGGTTGCCCCGCCCTCACGCCAGTAAACACATCATCAGAGAAGAGCGTTCTTGTACCTGCATGCTAGATGAGATGCCCTCTCGGTCAGACAGCAGCTCAGACAGGTTTTTTGTGCCCAGGACATTTCTCAGGGTGGTCTGTGCCAACAGCCGTGTTGCGTGGTCTGCATTGGACACGTTGACCACGGAACAGATTGGGTCAAAGACACGAAAGTACACCACACCGTCCACACTCACGGTCACAGAGTCCTTCGTCAGGAACTATAATAAACACATATAGATGCTCCTCTGAATATTGATTAAATCTTTAAATGATTTATTCAGATTTAGCTTGCCAAATCCTTCTGTACAGGAGTGAATTTGCATTTCCTTCAGCCTGAGGCTTATTCAGTTCACTTTTGGTGTGAAAGGGCCGTTACATTCGCCAAAATATAAACTTTAGTTTTATTGTTATTAAAAAACAAACAAGCAAATCCAGCCCAGGTGAGAAAAATTAACACAAAAATATCGTGACATCACGTTCCGTTAAAAACTTTTTTGGGGGGTATAACGCAAATGCATTACTTTTTAAAAGAAACTTTCCCAACACTGTCTGTAACTATAAGGTTCCCTCTATCAGAATAGGTATGTTTCCATTGTTAACTAAAAGTATACACAATTATTTCTTCATTGAAATAAAGCATGATTTCAAATTTCAACAGTTTCTAAAAAAATTAAATACACTAACTTTGTTTGTGAGCAAAGTAAAAAACTGGGGGGCGCTGTTGGACACCGAGCATGTAGGACGCGTTTCCCTTTTGCTCCGCGAGTTTGTGTTTATTTTAACACTTTAACACAGTTTATTTTCATTAATTTGTCTGGTGTACATTTGTGACAAGTACTTGGTCAGTTTTGGCGTGTTTTGGGGGAATTTCAATCGACAATGTCTGCACGTGGAAACTCGAATCGCGCAGGCCGTGCTAAGGCTTCTCCCTCAACTGAGCCCGCATCTCCGCCGAAGGTGGTCACGGATCCCGAGTGTGCGCCCAATTTGGATCACCTCCGGGCCATGTTAGACCAGTTGAAAGGGGACATTTGCGGAAAAATAGACTCGCTGTCTTGCGAGCTTCGAGCGGACATTTCTTCGGTAAGAGAGGAGCTTAGACACGCAATTGAACCGATGCAACAAAAACTTAGCTCTCATGATCAAGCTATCGTGCACTGACCATAGTGACCTGCTAACTTCACTGGATTCAACAGTTTCCACGCTGAAAGCCGAGGTTAAATTGCTGGCCGAAAAATGTGAGGACTTGGAGGGTAGAGCGAGGAGGAATAACATTCGGCTGGTAGGTGTGCCGGAAGGGGCCGAAGGTGGGCGCCCAACCGAATTTATTGCCCAGCTGCTGATGGACTCCCTCGGTCTGGGGGAGTTGCCCTTACTCGATCGTGCGCATCGCACTCTCCGATCCAAGCCCAGTGATGGTAAACCACCCCGACCCTTTGTGATTCGTGTGCACTTTTTTCACGTGAGGAATGACATTTTACGCCGGGCTAGCGAGGCTCCTCTTCTTTATCAAGGCAAGAAACTGTTTCTCTTTCCTGACTACACTTCGTCAGTGGCGAAGAAACGCGCTGCATTCACGGACGTTAAACGTCTGTTACATTCGTGTTCTGGAGTGAAGTTTGGATTGAGGTTTCCCGCGATTTTAAAGATCACTCTTCCCGGTGGAGTTACACACACATTTGAGGACCCAGCCACTGCAATGGACTTTGTCAAGGTGAACTTAAAGTCTGGTGTCTCTTCGGGGGCTACAGTTTGAAAGCGGCTGGCAGTTCGTTTGGTAAACTGGGGGTTCATTTAACCCGGTCTCTGAAACTGCCCTGTAAACGTTCGTGTCACTTGGACTTGAGTCACTTTTCATATTTTGCTACTGTGTTTGTTTATACATTTATTTGATGCTTTATTACAAACTTGTATGAGCACTACTGGTTTGTGCTGTTAACGGAGCGTGTTAGGATGTTTTTGGTAGTTTGTGGGATTTGCACGCGTCTTATTTGGGAAGACGCTTCAGCTCGTGGGGTGGTGGGTGGGTGTGTGAGGAGTTCTCATTTTTTCTCTCGTTGTGTGTTTTGTGTTTTGTTTAGTCAGGTCGCCCATGTTTTAATTTATTTCTGTGACTGTTATACATTCTATGCTGCAGTGTATACTAATACTTGACTGGCATGCAGCAGTCTAGGATGCCTCGACAATCATGGTCAGGACTCAAATTTGTTAGCTGGAATTGTAATGGTCTAAATCAGCCTATTAAACGTAGCAAAGTTCTTCACCATCTTCAACAATTAGGAGCCCATATTGTTTTCCTTCAAGAAACTCACTTAAAATCTTCCAACCATGTCAGATTAAAGGGGAGGTGGGTCAGTCAAGTTTTTCATTCTAGTTTTAATTGTAAATCTAGAGGTGTTGCAATTTTGATTCACAAATCGGTTCCTTTTGTGTGCTCTAATGTAATAGCTGACCCCAATGGAAGGTTTGTGTTTGTAACGGGTAAGCTATACAGTAATTCTGTGATTCTGGCTAATGTGTATGGTCCAAACTGGGATGATGACAATTTTTTCCATCAAGTGTTCGCCAAATTACCTGACATGTCCACACATCTACTTATCATGGGGGGTGACTTCAATTGTTGGCTTAATCCGTTATTAGATCGTTCTTCTACTAGACCAGGAGTGCCCTCAAAGTCTTCTAAGACCATTTTATCCTTTATGGATGAGTTCTCGGTCTCTGATCCATGGCGCTTTCTTAATCCGTCTGGTAAAATGTACTCTTTTTTCTCTCATGTACATCACTCCTTTTCTCGTATTGATTATTTTCTCCTGGACAACCGCTTTCTCCACTCTGTTCAGTCTTGCTCTTATGATACTATTCTAATATCAGATCATGCCCCGACTACACTGGAGTTATTCATACATGAACGCGAACGTACATGCCCCCCCTGGCGTCTCAATACGCGCCTGCTATCTAATGAGGATTTTGTTAAGTTTGTTTCTAATCAAATTGACTTTTTTCTTACTACCAACAGTACTCCAGGGATCTCAGCCTCCCTTCTTTGGGAGACTTTGAAAGCATACATTAGAGGTGAAATTATTTCATACAGCAGCTACGAGAACAAACAAAGGAAAAAAAAATTAAAGGAATTGAGGTTACGAATTTCCCAGCTTGATAATATCTATGCTTCCTCCCCATCCCCTAACATATATAAGGATCGTCTCTCTCTTCAGGCTGAGTTTGATGTTCTCTCTACTAAAGAGGTTGAGGAGCTCTTATTTAAAGCTAAATATTGTTATTATGAATCTGGGGATAAGGCGACCAAACTTTTGGCCCATCAGCTTCGACAGGCTTCCTCCTCTCAGCAGATTTCACAAATTAATACTCCTTCTGGCGTCACTACCGATCCTAAAATAATTAATGATCAGTTTAAACGGTTTTACTCTTCTTTATATACTTCAGAGGTTGGGTCTGATCTTTCTGCCCTGGATAGTTTTTTTGACTCACTGGAGTTGGTTAAGGTAGATGCTGATATTGCTGTGCAGTTAGAGGGCCCAATCACCATAGATGACCTAAAACGGGCAACATTTTCTATGCAGTCTGGAAAATGTCCAGGCCCGGATGGTTTTCCAACGGAGTTTTACAAGACATTTTTTGACAAATTAGCACCAGTTTTGATAGAAATGTTCAATGAATCTCTTACCCTTTCTAAATTACCTCAGACTCTGAATCAGGCCTCCATATCATTACTCTTAAAAAAGAATAAGGACCCTCTGTCCTGCTCAAGTTATCGTCCAATTAGTCTTTTATCTGTAGATGTAAAACTTCTGTCCAAATTATTAGCTATGCGACTGGAATCTGTTTTGCCTTTAATAATCTCTCCTGATCAGACAGGTTTTGTCCAGAACAGACATGGGTTCTTTAATCTCAGACGACTTCTCAATGTTGTTTATAATCCTTCTACTTCAATGGGGCCGGAAGCCGTAATCTCATTAGACGCGGAGAAGGCTTTCGACAGAGTGGAGTGGAACTACCTTTTCTATGTTTTGGAGAAATTTGGTTTTGGCCAAGAGTTCATTTCTTGGATTAAGTTGCTCTATTCATCCCCTGTGGCTTCAGTCAGAACTAATGACACCCATTCTGAGTATTTCCCTTTGCACCGCTCCACTCGTCAAGGCTGTCCTCTGAGTCCTCTTTTATTTGCTGTTGCTATTGAACCTCTGGCTATTGCGCTTCGTTTAGAGCCACGCATCACTGGAATTACAAGATATGGTCTTGAACAGAATGTCTCCCTCTATGCCGATGACTTATTACTATATGTATCCAATCTCTCTATCTCAGTTCCTGCTGCTCTTGACATCCTTAGTTCATTTGGTCAGATTTCAGGCTATAAACTGAATTTGGACAAGAGTGAGCTGTTTCCTTTAAATCAAAGTGCCCAGAATGCTGCTCAGGGTTTCCCATTCAAAATTGTTCCATTTGGCTTTAAGTACCTGGGTATCCGGATTTGTGACCGATTTGAAGATTTGTTTGATTATAATTTTGCCCCTTTGTTAGATCAAATACGGATGGACTTTCAACGGTGGTCACTGTTGCCTCTTTCCCTTGTGGCCAGGGTAAATTCGGTTAAGATGAATATCCTTCCCAAATTGTCTTATTTCTTCCAGTGCATACCTATCTTTCTCCCGCAGTCTTTTTTTCACAAATTAGACAAATTAATCACTGAGTTTATCTGGAACAGGAAGGTCCCTCGTTTGCGAAAGGAGCTGTTGCAGAGACCTAAGACCCTTGGGGGCTTGGCCCTTCCTAACTTGAGGTTTTATTACTGGGCTTCCATCCTTAGAGTAATTCAGCTTTGGATTTCTCTGGAGGGGGCACCAGTTTCTCCTACATGGCTGAGTATGGAGATGTTTTCTGTTAAACCTGCTTCGTTGACTGCTCTCATCCACGCTCCTCTTAGCTTTTCTCCATCCCCTTTTTGCAATAATATCTTAGTTAAATCCACCGTTAAAATTTGGAAGCAATTTCGACGCTATTTTGGTCTACAGACCTTCTCTTTTCTAGCACCTTTATCAGCTAACCCTGTTTTTCACCCTTCCTTAATTGATGGGGCTTTTTCTTTGTGGTCTGACTACGGCATCAAGGCATTTACGGACTTGTATATTGCTGGTACATTTGCATCCTTCCAGCAACTCTCTGAGAAATTCCATTTGCCTAGGCAGCATTTTTTTAGATATCTTCAAGTTCGAAGTTTCACTCGCAATCTTAGCCCCAACTTCCCAAATCTTCCAGAGGCCTCTCTAATTGACTCCTTTTTAACCCCATTGCCTACCATTAAGGGTGCTATTTCATGTTTATACAATCTTATCTATTCTTTGCAGCTTACCCCGCAGCATAAAACTAAAACCCAATGGGAGGAGGATCTAGGGGAGGGGATCTCGGAGGATCTGTGGGATGCCATTTTGCGTCGGGTTCACTCCTCATCAATTTGTGCTAGACATGGTCTGATCCAGTGCAAAATTTTACATCGTACCCATCTCACTCGAGTTAGGCTCTCTAAAATCTATAATGATGTCGATCCCATGTGCATTAGATGTCGTCAGGCTCCAGCTACTCATGCCCATATGTTCTGGTCTTGCCCTTCACTACATAATTTTTGGACGCAGATATTTAACTCTATTTCTGTTTGTACAGGGGTTCAATTTGACCCAACAGCATGTACCGCTTTGTTTGGGGTTTTACCTCCCACTTTGCAGCTTCCTAAATATAAAGCTGATTTTGTAGCCTTTATTTCCTTATTGGCTAGACGTTTGATTTTATTGAGATGGAAGTCTCCTGCGCCGCCTTCTCACTCGTCTTGGATCAGGGACATCCTTCAGTTCGTGAAGTTGGAGAAGGTTAGGTGCTCGATACATGGTTCTCTTGCAAAGTTTAATAAAACTTGGGGTCCATTTTTTGCTCATGTTGAAGGATTGACTTTTACAGCTATTCCAGAGTAGCCACCCTGATTGTCTTCTAATTGTGAGTTTTTTCTTGTGTGAATTTGTAGCATGCTGCTACTATGTTTTCCATTTATCTCTCTGTAAGTTAACATATTGGGCTTTTATCTAGCAGTGGGTGACTGCTTTTTGTGTTTTTGTTTTGTTATGTCTATTTGTTTTTGGGGGTTGTTTTTTTTATTATTATTATTTATTATTATTATTTTATTTCTTGTTAGTTTTATTTGACACTGTTTTGACTCCCGAACTGTTACCTCTTGATTATGTTATGTCACTGAAAAAATCAATAAACAAATGTTTAAAAAAAAAAAAAAAGTAAAAAACTGAGCTTACTTTGCTTAAAACAAACTTTACTGAATATTTGAAATATTGCCTAAAATAACTGGAAATTAAACTTAACTAAAACAAGCTAAAATGAAAATGAAACCTACATATAGGCCTATACTGTATACAGTATGTATACTACTTACCTCTTGAGCAGGAATATCAAATGTCACAGTTCTCAAGTCCACCTTCCTGAATGTATCCGTACATGGCAGCACAAAGAAAATTCCTATAAAAGAAGAGTATAAACATTCAATGTTTCAAATATTCAAATGTAGAAAAATATGTATATTTGATCAGGGATAATCGTTATTAATGACTTATTACATTACATACATATGCACAGTCATGTGAAAAAGAAAGTACACCCTCTTTGAATTCTTTTGTTTTACATATATAATAGTAAAAAATAATCTGGTCCTTAGCTTAACAAACTCAGACTTACAGGATTAGTTTCAAGTTGACCAAAACAAACCAATTCAATCAGTCTTTCACTCTAAAAACTGCTGGGTTGTTTCAACCCAACTTTGGGTCAAATATGGACAAATCCAGCCGTTGGGTTAGATTTTTACATTACATTTTTAACCCAACGTTTGGGTTTGTCCATATTTGACCCAAAGTTGGGTTGAAACAACCCAGCAGTTTTTAGAGTGTTGTTTGTACGATTACACTGAATATCAACTTTCCCTGTCCACTCAGACTGTGATCCCGAGTTTATGGAGTTCGTGCATATGAAAGTGTGACATCAAACAGCCAAT
This sequence comes from Chrosomus eos, assembly GCA_036326025.1. Taxonomy (NCBI): domain Eukaryota; kingdom Metazoa; phylum Chordata; class Actinopteri; order Cypriniformes; family Leuciscidae; genus Chrosomus; species Chrosomus eos. The sequence continues at coordinate 13,310,529 of CM070825.1, forward strand.
CACATGCATTGGAACAGAGAAACTGGCGAAAGGCTGATGTTCTGCTCAAAGCCCTCCACCTCCACCATGGTCATTTGCACTTTACAAAACAGCAGTGGCCAGAGACGGCTTGGCAGGACTGCATGCTGATAAATCCATGCCTTGAACTTCCCTGGGAGTCCTGACTTATCCATGGTGGACAGCCATGCTTTCAGCTCCATATATGCACAGTTCTCTTAACCCCTTCATGGTGTCCACATTCGTGGACAGTTAATTTAACTCCATTTGGGGCTCATTTATCATGGTATTTTTTTTTCAAACCACTTGAGGGCAGAGTCAGTAGATCGACAGCAATATTGTAAAGTGGTCTTGCATTCCAAATATTCATTGATGATGACATCAATAATCCAAGATGGCTGACACAGCGATAGCCATGTGCCCAGGCACATCTGTGAAAAAGGATGTCAATTAAGGTGGGAAAAAATAGTATGTCCAGTAAAGTATGTTAGTATTTTATAAACTAAAATGTAGAGTAAAATGTAGTTTTTATACACCAAAAACTAACTGTCCACGTAAGTGAACGTCATGCAACAGTGGAGTCAGATTTCTGTAAGAGGCAAGTACATCTGTTCTATTTTTTCAAAGATGTTATGAATTGTCATATATTGTAATAAAACAGACAACAATATATTTAACAAATATATCAACATAAATAACCATTCAAAATTTACATATAGCAGCATTAAATGGCAACTTTACACATACATACATACAAATTCATGTTACATTTTAGATGTTGATATACTATAACTGAGATTATTCAAAATGAATTAAGATAAGGATGAAAATATAATAAGTTGTTACAATCAGCAGTGAATATTTTCCATGATTTGCCCATATTGCTACTAGGTTTCCGCATACATGTAACTACCGTTAAAGTTTCTACAATATTTGTTTTATTATATTGTAATATTATTGTTTTTAATAACTGAGCTGATATAAAATGCCATAATAAAAAAACAATGTGCTATATTGTCATCTGTGGCCGTATGTCCAATTTTACACCTTTGTTGCATGGTGTGTCCACATACTGTACATGGGCAGTTAAATAAATTTTAAATAAAAATGGATTTTGTAAAAATTTTAATACATTTCAATTTTAGTATCATAATAAAAGAATAAATATAATCTTAAAAAAAATCTAGATGATGTTTTCCATAATTCATGCATGAAAGGATAAGGTCCCGCCACAGCATTTCAGTCAGGTTGAGGTTTGGAATTTGACTGCAACACCTTGCGTCTTTCCTTTTTCAGCCATTCTGTTGTAGATTTGCTGCTGTTCTTGGGATCATTGTCCTGTTGCATGACCAAGTTTCAGATGGCTTCACATTTGACTCTGAAATACTTTGGTATACAGAGGACTTCATGGTCGACTCAATAACTGCAAGGTGCCCATGGTCATATGGCTACGAAACAAACCCAAATCATCACCCCTTCACCACCGTGCTTGACAGTTGGCATGAGGTGTGTGTGCTGTGTTGGTCTCATCTGTCCAAAAGACATTGTTACAGAAGTCCAGTGGTTTGTTCGGTTGCAACTTTGCAAACCTTAGTTGTGCTGCCATGTTCCTTTTAGAGAGAAGAGTCTTTCTTCTGGCAACCTTTCCAAACAAGCCATAATTCTTCAGTCTTTTTCCAAATGTATAGCCTACTGTCAGGAACTTTAACATTTCACATATTAACTGAGGCCTGTACAGACTGAGAGGTAGCTCTTGGGTTTTAGCAGTGTCTGACTGCTTCTTTCCCTCTTAATTCCTATGGATGCAGTAAGGTGTAGTTTTTCACACATGGCTTCTCCATTTTGGCCTAGTTTTTGTTAAATAAATAATTACATGGTGTAATATGTCATGCGTTGTTGTTCATCTGAGGTTGTATTTACCGAATTTTAAGATCCACTAAAGACCAAATTAGGTTTTATTAAGTCCTTATATGTAAAACCATAGAATTCAAAGAGGGTTTATTTTTCACATATTCATCATTAACAATTTTGATTCGTCTTATGTGTCCCTTTGGGATCCAGGTGTCAAATGAGCTGAAAATGAAAAGCTTTTTCATACCAGGTCCTTTTGGTTTCTTGTCCACAATACGACCCAATCGAAAAATCACGGCCCTTTCATACTCCTTCACAATCTAAGAGTGAGCCAATGAGTTGTACATACAATCAGTCATCATTTACATAGATGATCATTATTGTGTTGAACAAGACATTGATTGTGTATGGAAAATCTTCTTAAAAACGTCTCGGTTACTGATGTAACCCTCGTTCCCCGAAGGAGGGAACGGGAGACGTGACGTCGACGTGACGACGTTAGGGGATCACTTCAGGGAGCCCTATCAACTTCGAGTGTCTACAGAACAAGCCAATGAACGTTGGCGTGCGTGAAACGCGTCACGCGCCCCGCCCCGCAGCGCGGGTATAAACAGGAAGCGGACGCACGCACTCATTGTTTTTCGCTGAGGAGCCGAGATAGAGACGGCCGTACAGCGATGGTCAGCAACTGTGGCGGCGGGACGTCACGTCTCCCGTTCCCTCCTTCGGGGAACGAGGGTTACATCAGTAACCGAGACGTTCCCCTTCAGTCGCTCACGTTCGACGTGACGTCGACGTGACGACGTTAGGGGATCCCATGGAAAACGCCATCGGTTGCTGCCACATCCAGCGCCCTACGCAAGACTCTCAGACCCCCAACTGCTGGGGCGGAAGATCTGCGTAGAGGGAGTTCACTGTTGTTCCGTTAACCCACACAGTGGAACTCTTGGATAACACTGGGAAAGCGTGCCTTTCCAGAGGAGAGGGACGCTGCGGAGCCACGTCCTGCCCGAAGGGAGGTAACGTGGAGAATACTCATATGGACTGGCCAGAGGGCAGTGCAACATATGGAATGTTACTGGGGTGGCTCCAGCCTGAGAAGGGGGAGGCTACACCAGACAGTGACGGCAGAGCGGACTCTGCCAAGGGAAAGACACGGGCTCACCGCAGGGAGCTGGTCGTGGAAGAATACTCATATGGGATCGCCGCAGGAATCACCACATATGGAACCCAGCCCAGCACAAGTTACACAAGCATACGAGCACTAGGCCTGGCGTCGGACGCTCCGCAACGTCCGACTGCCGGAGGGGTGCGGAGGAACTCACAGGGTTCGCCAGAGTGGGGAACTCGACTGGAGCAAAAAAGCGCACGTATCCGCTCCATGTGGAGGGGAGTGGCGCAGCAAGCCGACACAAGAGCGGAAACTTCGGTGTTACCGGCTGGTTGAAGCGAGCACACAGGAAGAAACCGGCTCAACACGTAGGCTATAAAACCTAGCGAACGTGTTAGGTGTCGCCCAGCCCGCAGCTCTACAGATATCTGTCAGCGAGGCGCCGTGTGCCAGCGCCCAAGAAGAAGCGACACCCCTAGTGGAGTGGGCTCTCAACCCGGGCGGGCAAGGCACGCCTTGGGCTTCGTAAGCCAAGGCGATGGCATCCACTATCCAGTGGGCCATCCTCTGCTTGGAGACAGCCTTTCCCTTCTGCTGGCCTCCGTAACAGACGAAGAGCTGATCTGAGGTCCAGAGGCTTTGCGTTCTGTCCACGTACAGACGCAGAGCGCGGACGGGACAGAGAAAAGCCAGGGCTGGGTCTGCCTCCTCCGAAGGCAGCGCTTGCAGGTTCACCACCTGGTCCCGGAAGGGAGTGGTAGGAACCTTGGGCACATATCCGGGCCGGGGTCTCAGGATCACGTGAGAGTTAGCCGGGCCGAATTCCAGGCACGATTCGTCGACCGAAAATGCATGCAGGTCCCCTACCCTCTTGATGGAGGCCAATGCAACCAGGAGTACTGTTTTAGGGGACAGAATTTTTAACTCAGCTGACTGCAAGGGCTCGAAGGGTGGTCTCTGAAGTGCCGAAAGGACCAGAGACAAATCCCAAGAGGGTATAGAGAGTGGGCGAGGAGGATTTAGTCTCCTTGCTCCCCTCAGGAACCTGACGATCAGGTCGTGCTTTCCCAACGACTTACCTTCAACTGCATGGTGATGTGCGGCAATGGCGGCAACATACACTTTAAGGGTGGAGGGAGACAGCCTTCGCTCCAACCCATCTTGCAGGAAGGAAAGCACGGCTCGGATCGAGCAAGTTCGGGGGTTCTCCTCGTGAGAAGAACACCAGTCAACGAATAGGTTCCACTTCAGAGCATAGAGGCGCCTCGTAGAGGGGGCTCTAGCGGAAGTGATGGTGTCAACTACCGCTGGGGGTAGGTCACCTAGAACCTCCGCGTCCCGTCCAGGGACCAGACATGGAGTTTCCAGAGGTCCGGACGCGGGTGCCATAGGGTGCCCCGTCTCTGAGAGAGCAGGTCCTCTCTCAGAGGAATGGGCCAGGGAGGGGCTGTCGCGAGGAGCACTAGTTCGGGGAACCAGGTCCGGTTGGGCCAATACGGCGCAACTAACACGACCTGCTCCTCGTCCTCCCTGACTTTGCACAAGGTCTGTGCAAGAAGGCTCACTGGGGGAAACGCATACTTGCGTAGGCCCGGGGGCCAGCTGTGTGCCAGAGCATCCGTGCCGAGGGTCCCCTCGGTCAGGGAATAGAACAACTGGCAGTGAGACGTGTCCGGGGCGGCAAACAGATCTACCTGTGCGGTCCCGAAGCGCCTGAATCAGCTGGACCACCTGGGGATGGAGTCGCCACTCTCCCGGTAGCACCTGCTGCCGTGAGAACTCGTTGGCTGCACGGTTGAGCAGGCCAGGAATATAATGGCACGAAGCGACCTCAGATGCTTCTGACTCCAAGGAGGAGATGGCGGGCGAGTTGTGACATGCGGCGGGAGCGTAAACCACCCTGACGGTTGATGTACGCAACGGTCGCAGTGCTGTCCGTACGGACCAGTACATGCTTGCCACGAAGCGGCGTTTCGAAGCGGCCCAATGCAAGATGTACTGCTAACAACTCGAGGCAATTGATGTGCCAATGCAGTTGAGGCCCCGTCCACAGACCTGAAGCTGCATGCCCGTTGTACGTGGCCCCCCAGCCGGTGGCAGAGGCATCCGTGGAGACCACAGAATGCCTGGACACTTGTTCTAGGGGAACATCTGCCCGCAGGAACAAAGGGTCCGACACAAGCTGAGAGTTTGGCGACAGTGCGGAGTCACTTGGACCCGGCACGAGCCGCTCTGCCACGCCCATCTCGGGACTCGACCGTGGAGCCAGTGTTGGAGCGGCCTCATATGAAGCAATCCGAGCGGCGTACCGCGGCTGCAGATGCCATATGCCCCAGGAGCCTCTGAAACAGTTTCAGTGGAGCCGCTGTTCTGCGTCTGAGCGTGCTCACGCAGTTCAACACTGACTGGACGCGGGCCTTGGTGAGGCGCGCTGTCATGTTGATCGAGTCCAACTCCACACTGGGAAAAGAGATCCTCTGCCCGGGGGTGAGTTTGCTCTTTTCCCAGTTGACCCGAAGCCCTCTGGCTGAGGTGACTGAGCACCACGTCCCTGTGTTCGCACAACTGCTCTCTCGACTGGGCGAGAATAAGCCAGTTGTGACAGGGCCAGCCCAAAGGGTAAGACTTTGTACTGATATGCCCGTCCCTCGAACGCAAAGCGAAGAAACGGTCTGTGTCAAGGGAGAATCGAGACATGAAAGTACGCGTCCTTCAGGTCGATCGCTGCAAACCAATCTTGGGGACGGATGCATTTGTAAATGCGTTTCTGCGTAAGCATCTTGAACGGGCAGTCTGTTGAAGGGACCGGTTCAAGACACGCAGGTCCAAGATTGGCCGTAACCCACCGCCTTTCTTGGGTACAATGAAGTACGGGCTGTAGAGGCCGGTCTTCATATCGGCTGGAGGGACCGGCTCGATCGCGTCCTTCGCCAGTAGGACTGTGATCTCTGCCCTGAGCACAGGGGCACTGTCCGCCAGAACACGGGTGAACAGAACGCCCCTGAATACAGGGGGACGCCGGGCGAACTGAATCGCATAGCCGAGTCTGACAGTACGGATGAGCCAGCGAGACGGGCTGGGAAGCGCTAGCCAGGCTCCCAGACACCGCCCAAGCGGAATCAACGGCACCACAGACATACCCGGGGTGGGGCAGCGCGGCGGAATGCAGGGACCCGACTCGGACGGCATAGCGGCCCGGAGTGGGGTCTGAGTGTGTGGTGCAACACGTACCTGCTTCCGTCGAATGGCAGAGTGAGTGTGCGGAAGCGTCAGTGCGTCCAGAACACAGCCACTGCTGCTCGCTGGCGAAGAAGAGGGGCTCGAGGGTGACAAGGCATAGCGTCGTCAACCGCCAAGCGCGCCCTCTTGGGACCCAGAGGTTACAGAATTGCTCTTTAGTTGAAAATGAGGGTACCACTGGCCCGTGGGTCAGTGGCGGAACAGAAAAGATTCTCCACCCGGCCCTCCACCGGGGGAAGGAGCGGTGCCTTCACCACCTCCTGAAGAGCAACTTGATCCACTCTGGGTCACCCGTCTCAGGGTCGTTAGAACCTGCGCTTGCCTCCTGGTTTGGCAGCGGGCTGGACGGGCATGGTCAACTTCCTGCGGCCTGCCCCACGCCGAGGCCTGGATGGTGGCTGCTGCTGCTAAGGCTTAGCGGGAGCGGAGGACGCCGCAGGAGGTCGACCTCGGCGACGAGCGGACGGAGGAGCTGCGGCCGGCGGACGGAGGGAGCAGCAGCGGTCCGCCGGGGCAGGATGTGTCGGATGGCCTCCGTCTGCTTCTGGGCGGCTGAGAACTGTTGGGCGAAGCTCTCGACCGCGTCGCCGAATAACCCAACCTGGGAAGAGGGGCATCCAGGAACCGACATTTATCGGTGTCCCTCATATCCGCGAGGTTGAGCCAGAGGTGGCGCTCCTGGACCACCAAGGTGGACATCGCCTGACCGACTGAACGTGCAGTTTCCTTCGTCGCTCGGAGAGCGAGGTCGGTTGCCACACGGAGCTCCCGGAGGAGCTCTGGGTCAGAACCACCCTCGTTCATGTCCATGAGCGCCTGGGCCTGATGGACCTGTAGAAGCGCTATGGCATGGAGGGCAGAAGCAGCCTGTCCACAGGCTCTGCAGCCTTGGACGGGAGGCGTGGATTGCCCCGCCAGGAGGAAGCGGACGCCGGACACAATTGCATCGAGACGGCACGCTCCACCGGGGGAACATCCACATACCCCTTAGCCGCCCCGCCGTCGAGGGTGGTGAGGAGGGAGGAGCCACTAGGACAGCTTCTGGCACTATACGGCGCCTTCCACATCCTAGTAAGCTCCTAATGCACTTCCGGAAAGAATGGCACTGGGGCGGAGCGCTGAGAACCAGCACGGCCCGCCCCGAGATACCAATCGTCCAACCGAGAAGGCTCGGGACGTGGTGGAGGGTTCCACACAAGCCCGACCTTCTCGGCGGCCCGGGAAAGCATAGCCGCCCATTCTGGATCTGACTCGGGCAACGCCACACTCCCAGAGAGGGGTAACGCAGCCGAATCCTCATCTCCAGAGGACTGAGCTCCCCCTCCGATGCTGCGATCGACATCTGATCGTCAGGTGGGGCCCCAAAGGACACGGCTGGCCGACAACGAGAGGGGCCAGTGCGTTCGTTTGGGGGCTCCAACGGCGGCAGCGCTTGAGAGGCGTGAGGGGCCCACGGAGATTGCCTCGGCGGGGAAGCCCTCACGGTAATCCTCAGATCACCCTGACCATGCGCAAAAGTAGGTCTATTCTGAGGTCCAGAATAAACACTAGATCTGGGCATAGGCGAGGGGACTGCACCTCCCTTGAGGTAAGCGAGTCTTGATCTAAGCGCTGCCATAGTCATATTCCCGCAATGAGAACATGAACTATTCACAAAAGCTGCTTCAGCGTGCTGAATGCCCAAACACGAGAGGCAACAATTCTGGCCGTCTGCTGGCGCCAGGGAACGACCGCACCCAGAAACGCACAAGCGGAATGTCATCCTGAAAAGGACGCAGCGTCACGCTTGTGTTGCTCTTTTAGTTGAAAACAAAAAATATAAAGAGAAAAAATAACTCTCTCAGTGCTGAAGCACCCAGGGATAGCCGCGGTGTAATCGGGGTACACACTCACGAGAGGAACGCCCACCGAGACCGACACATACAGACACACACACACACACAAGCAATGCTGTGAAAACAGCAGTTGTGAGCTGTAATGCTCGCGGCCACCGCTGATCGCGCCGTCACACCAGCACTGGAACAGAGTATTCTCTTTGAAGTCTTCAACGATCGATGCAGCAGTCTGCAGAAACTCAGAGTCAAAACGAAAGCTCGGCTCCGAAGCGAAAGACAATGAGTGCGTGCGTCCGCTTCCTGTTTATACCCGCGCTGCGGGGCGGGGCGCGTGACGCGTTTCACGCACGCCAACGTTCATTGGCTTGTTCTGTAGACACTCGAAGTTGATAGGGCTCCCTGAAGTGATCCCCTAACGTCGTCACGTCGACGTCACGTCGAACGTGAGCGACTGAAGAGGAACACACCTTACCTTGATGCACATAAAAATGGTAACAGGAAGCAATCCAATGGTGAGAATGACAGCTATAAAGATAATGAACCAGCCGAAGCATCCTAGCGAGGGCGGTTTATCATCTGAAAGACATGGAGACAAACATTTTGTAGGACTTTTTGTTGTTGTTGTGGGAGATCATTTAGAAATCAGCTTAGCTGCAATGATAATGATCTTACCTGATATTGTTACAATCAACCCTGTTACAACTTTCCCCCAATCAATCAATCAATCAATCAATCAATCAATCAATCAATCAATCAATCAATCAATCAATCAATCAATCAAATGTAGACACTTTTCTACAGCATGATAGAAATACAAAGTAATTCAATGTTTTGTTCTCTTGTCAGAATCATTCAATCATGTTACTCAAGTACAAAAATAAAAAAGTTTAATAATATTTCTTTCAAACTAGCTAATCCCTGCCTGCTAAGTTATCTTAAATGTGAAACCCTATTACTAATAACAGTTATTTTGTTGTTTTGTTTGTTTGATTTTTTTGTTTGCCTATTTGAAATTGATGTCAATTGCTAGAAAATTTAAAAAAAATAAGTTTATATAATAAGAACAAAAAAGTTAATGTAATCTTTCATTTGACCTCCTGAGTTGGAGGTGTAGGTCCTACATCAATATAACTGTATAACATATACATGTATAACTGAAACACATTAAAACTTTATTAAAGTTGCCTTGATACATGATACATGCAAACCAGACTTGGAGATAATGTCTGATATTGTTTAATCTATGGGATATTACATTTCATTTAACCCTGGATTACATGTCAGGTAAACATATCAAATTCCACAGAGACACTGAGTCACAGTGTGCTTACGATCACGCATACAACATGTAGCCTCACTGTCCTTAGGAACTTAGTCATGTACAATTGACGGTAACAATTATTGCCATGGTGCATTATTGAACAATACATATAAACCCTATTTTCATGTTAATGGCATTGTGAACATTGGCATTACAATCACAGGGTTTTTTTCAGCTTAAAAAGGAACGTTTTATTTAATATTGTTCTAGTATATTAAAGATTTTGTATAAGATATGGAAATGTAAACAGGCATACCTTGCATTATATGTCTGCCATGCTCAGTGTCCCGGTCTTGAACTCTGATTACGGTGGTCATGTTGAGGAGCGACACGAGTATAAGATGTGTTATGGCAGATGGCAGGTAACAGAAGCTTTTAACGTGCACTCACCTTCCCATGAGGGTGTGTCCTGCTTCCCGCTAGACCACATACTGGAGGAGGGGAGCTGTTACGAACTTTTAAAGGTCTAGCAGATAGAACGCAACATTCAGATATCACACTACTGCTGGTAGATTGGGAATAGCAGAAAGAACCATCAATGGATTCAGACTCAGTTGTGACTGTGAATACCATGAACTTGAATATTGTGTGGAGCAAAATGATATTTTATTTGTTCAGGTACATTTATTAAGCTGTAGTTTTACATCTTAGCTGTAGTGGGAACTTTATAATTCAAAGATTTCTGCACCATCACAAGGAATGAAATATGAGATGTGTAATCACATAACATACCATCATACATGAAAAATGCTGATATATGACTAGATATGACCTGTGTATCATGTCTGCTAAACTAAAAATCCAATATCATATTTTTTGCTGTAATTCTTGGTTAAAGTGTTCATGACATATATTTTTATTTTATTTTAATATGTTCCTTGAGGTTCACCTTTTAATGTTAATAAAGTTATTTTTGCACAAAAAACAAATATATATATATGTGGAAAAACGTTTTGGTTTCTAACGTAACCTCGGTTCCCTGAGATAAAGGTAATGAGCATTGCATCAGTTTTGCTGTGGGGGAACTCTGTTTCTCTGAATACTGAAGACTGATTGGATCACGTACATTTGTGCAGCTGCACAAACAAATGGCATTTCAGTCCGCCAAAATGGTCATTAGAATCCTTTTACTGAGGAGCGGCAAGCGTTGACTCATGAGTGAGCATAGTAGCACGGCCAGCTACGCAATCATCGTTCCAGTTATCTCAGGGAACTGAGGTTAAAGTAACCAAAACGTTCCCTTCGATGAGGTTCACTCTTTTTCGCTGATGAAAGGTGGATGGCAAGAACCAGCCGGCCGCTGCACAGATGTCACCAATGGACACCCCTCTTGACCACGGGGAGCCAGAAGGCTGAATCCACCTCTCTCCTCTCTGTGTACTTAGGGCAGTACTTAGGGTGCTTCGAGACCCCCCATCCAAGCTGCTTCTGATGGCTGAACTCCACCCCTTACGCTTAAGTGTGACCTGCTGTCAGTCTTATCTTGGATCCAATGACAGTAAAGTCGTCCTTAAAACAAGGCGAGGCTACGTACCTAAGATACTCTCCACGCTGTTCAGAGCTCAGGTCATGATGCTCTCTGCTCTTCCTGATTCTGAGGATGAGCTGTCATTACATCTACTCTGCCCAGTCTGGGTCCTCAGAGTATATATTGGGTGGTCTAGCCAGTTCTGGCAATCAGAGCAGCTGTTTGTGTGCTTCGGAGGGGCTGTCAGTCATAAAGCAGAGATTGTGTCGTCGGATAGTGAAAGCAATAGCACCGGCCTATAGTTCCTTGGGCTTGCAGTGTCCTATCAGAGTGAAGGCCCACTCCACCAGGTTAACTCCTCCTGGTTGAATGAACATCACAATTAGGTCATTCGTTCCAACTGATTGGCCGGTAATAGGGGCGTGGTTCACCATAATGGCCACCACCTACACACTGAGCATATCATTGGGTGCGACCACCATCTAGAAACTCTAGCAGAAATTACAGTATTGGCGCAATGCTACTAGTTGGGGGATCTACATTCCGGACAGAGTACCAGTCAGAAAAGACAGTTCAGGACAGATAGAGGCCTAGTAGTGGGTGCCCTCGCCTCAGAGATAGTGTTCATGATGTTCTGGGAGAGGCGTGAAGGCTTCCGTCGAAGGGCTACAGATGGAGGCTCCACAATTTGGGTTGGGGATGCCAGATCATCCCTTCTGCTTGGGAAAGGAGGTCAATCCTTAGTGGAATTGGCCAGGGGGCTGTAGCCAGCAGCGGCACCATCCTCTGAAACCAACACTGGTTCTGCCAGAGCGGGGCCACTAGCAGGACCGAGCATCTGTTCTCCCTAATTTGGCTGATGACCTGAGGGAGATGGAAGGCATTCAGGCGTGAACCGGGCCGCTCGTGGGCCAACACATCAACTTCGAGAAGAACGTTGGGGAGTTGGAGATGTCTTTCGAGGCAAAGAGGTCTACTTCCACTCGCCGAAGATACTCCAACCCATCTGTACCGTCTGGGGGTGGTCTCCCTTCCCCCGGAGACCGTCCGTTCCGTGACAGCATGTCTGCTCCCTTCTACAGAGAGCCATGGCCTCACTGAGCGGAGGTTGTGCTGAGCCATAGGAAGAGGCAACTCACCAGCCTGTTCAGCAGGCTTGACCCGAGTCCCCCCTGCTGATTTATGAAGGCTACCACTAATCATGTTGGCCGATTGGATCAGGACGAAGTGCCCTGTCCGTTCTGGCTGGAAGGCGTTGAAGCCTAGGAAGACTGCCATCATCTATAGGCAGTTGATGTGCCAGTTAAGCATCAGGCCCGTCCATGAGCCAAACGCTGAGGTCAAAATTGAGGTGTCCCATATGCCATGCACGGGTTGAGACGCAGGCTTTTAGCCAGTAGTGTAGTGGCCATTACGGCATTTATTATTCTTAATTAAACATTCACATTTACTAATGCATTATTAAAATTGTTGTTGTATTTGTTCACATTAGTTAATGCGCCGTAAACTAACATGAATAAACAATGAAGTTGTTTTAACTAATGTTAAAAAAGATTAACTAATACTCTAACAAATGTATTGCTCATTGTTAGTTAATACATTAACTACTGTTAACAAATGACAACTTATTGTAAAGTGTTACCAAATATTAATATCAATTAGTGCTGGGCAACGATTAATCGCGATTAATCACTGTGGCGAGGGATGTGTGGTTCAGCGAGGTCTGCAACAGGAGAGAGACAGCTAGGAGACGAGCAATGAGTAAGTAGATCAAGTGCAAATGACAAACACCTGTGTCTTGTTGTGGTAATTGTTGTCGAGAGACAGGATAAAAGCCACCAGAAAACGGATACTGAGAGATGTGAGACCGGTGCAGCAGACAGGTGTCACTCATCATCAATCAATCACGCCATTCTCTCACGGCCCTGCTTGCCACAATCACATCCAAAATAAAAGTTTGTGTTTACATAAAATACGTGTGAACTGTGTATAATTATTTTGTATATATAAATACACACACATGGATGCATTTATTTAAGAAAACTTTGTTATTTATATATATATATATATATATATATATATATATATATATATATATTATATATATTATATATATATATATATGTATGTATGTATGTATGTATAAATGTACAGTATATACATGCAAATATTTCTTAAATATATACATACATATGTGTGTATACAAAATAATTACACACAGTCCACAGTCCATATATTATGTAAACAAACTTTTATTTGGATGCGATTAATCATTGCCCAGCACTAATATTAATAAATATTGATATTGTTACTTTGTAAAATGTTAATATTTCAAAATATTTAAAAAATATAAACATTTTAAATGATTCATTTAGATTTTTTAATATTTAATAATATTGAATCATATCAAGTCCAAATGACAATGACAGTGCTGTTTACATGTTTGTAAAGTAGTTAAATGACATTTATTTGTGTGACAGTGCCCATGAGGCACTGCAACATACAGTAAGGAGTGTATTTTATGTCAAAAACATGGCATGCGTAGCAGTAAAATACACTATTGTTCGTTCACACATTTGTCTCACACATGACGATTCAGCCAACTATTCAGTTGTTCAGATATGCATAAACCAAGACCTCGTTTTAAAAGGAAACTAGTCGAACAATAAAAGCAGAGCTTTGGGTCTCTGGAGAACCGAGTGTAACGCAGTCAAGAGCTACTCACCATAGAGACAGGCTGTGTGTATGTAAACCACAGATCAACTCGATGGAAACACTGAGCCACCATTATAATATATGTATATGAATTTGTCCATTATGACATAAGCTGCATCCTGTACTTTATGGGCAAAGATATTTTCTCTGTATCCTTTGCTGCCTATTTCACACAATCCTATGTGTGCGGATTGTCAGAAGGAATAAAAAACGGTTTCTGAAACCGAATTGCCCGAAAGTATTTTTTTGCGCTATTTTTAACTGATATAATTAATATCATATGAACATATATTTAAAACAGCTACTTAATGCAACTCAAAGTTATAAAATAAATCTTTTTATAGCAAACAAAGAAAAAGGAAAGTTCTAGCCCCATGACCAGCAGAAAATGGACACTTGATAGGTCATAAAATGGTTTAATCAGATTATTTTAGTTTTTTTTTTATTAATTTAATGTTCTTTCTCACACATTACATATTCAAGATGTGCATAAATGAACAACACAAGGTGGATAAAATGTTCAAGAGGCATGTGCTCCGTGCAACTGAAAACAAATGCGATTAAAACATTCCTCAGAGACTGAGAGACAAACTCAGTGATCAAACTTTTGCATCATGATCTTGCGACTGACTTCATAGGCCAAAAAGAGCGCTCCGTTGGCAGGAAAAGTTCGGATCATAGTCGGGGTCAAGCCAGAATACAGAGGCGCCACTCCTGGAAACAAGACACCAGAATATTACATGCAGCAATCCAAGAACAAATTGTTTTGTTTCATCATATACAAATCTGATTCAGTTTGAATCATGAAACTCGTATCGTGTGCTATATATCTCATGACGTACTATGATACCGTTAACAAATGTTACATTTATTTTTAAATGCCCAAGCATGTTGAATAATAAAGTGAAATCTACCTATTTTTTTATTGAATTTTGCCACTATTTTTTTGTTGTTTTTTTTGTCAAAAAGCTTTAAATGTTGCAAAATTTAAAGATGGATCTCAAAAGCACACAGAGTCACTGCTGGAAGGGGTTCAAATATGCAAAAGATGCTGGAAACTGAAGAATTTTTCGGGACCTGGAGGATTCTGAAGAGTGTTGTGCAGTTTAACTGCTCAGGACAAACAAGAGACTCAAGAAAAACCCATCACAAAACAAAAAACAGTCATGGATCTCCAAGCAACGACCACAATATTAAGAATCAAGGGTTCATTAACTTTGAAGGGGGTTGGTTTTATAAATTCAGCTCTTTTTTGTGGTGTGTGTGAACTATAAACATTTTTATGTAAAATATCTTATTCAGGACAGCACTAAAAAAATAAAAACATGCTTGTATGATCCCTCCTTATTTTGTATAAAATCATTCACATTTCACAGATTTTGCAAGGGGATGTGTAATTTTAAACTGTAAAAGGCATTTTACAATTCTAATAAACGTCCTCCTTCTGGTGTGGAACGTGACTTTTACTGTCAAATCTTTATTGATTTTATAAAGTAAGCATTAAAATACTTTTATTGTGTAATATTTCAAGATGATCAGCATTTAGATATCACTTTACTAAGACATATTATTGGGAGATATAGAGTGCCGATGATATTATAGCATTTAATGTAAGTACTATGCTATACTGTTACAGAATCTGATTACATTACAAGCATCAGAATTACATTTACTTTCTGGCCATATAAATATCAGCAACTACACCAAAAATTGCATTTTGCCTCAGTTTGGTCTCTGAATGAGGGTCAACATCAACACAACAACATTACTTTCATTACTCAATAATGGCAATTTTGGGGCCTGACAAATGCTAGTTTTCAGGCTTTTTTAAACTTTTTTTTTTTTTGCAAGGGTTTCAAAGTGCAATTTTTGAAAAGTTATACATTATCTCACCGTGTAAACTACATAAACACAAATTTGTTGAAAAGCAAGGTATTCCTTACTACTGCATATTATTTTATGAACTGTCTTTATGTTTATGTTTTACATTTACTGTAAACACATATGCACATATGCAAAACACATGCAAACTTTTTTTTTTTTTTGCTCAAAATGTTATATTATTTCAAATGTCAGGCTTTAAGGGTTAAGTGTGCCATGACATCATATAAAATACATGTTCTGGCAGAAATGGTTTCCTGAGAATGACTCATTAAACACCAGTAGCATCAATAAACATCCACATCAGGAAAAAGGCATTATGAGTAGCCTAGTGTTTTGTGAGAGTAGTGTCTGTTCAGATGCTTTTTCTGTGTACTTAAGCCTAGCAAAATGTGAACTAAAAGTTTCCTGTGCCAGGAAACAAGGATAAATACAGAAATCTCACCCTCATTTCGTAAAATCCCCATAAGAGTCTTGAGGAAGCCTTCCTGCTTCCCTGCTAAAGACAGAACCTGGATGCGGGACTTCACACAGTCAATGGGTACACAACCAACCACAGACAGGCGCCGCCGAACCCACCGCTGAACATTAACGGCACCACACCTGTCAGAAACACACGGATCGTGAGGAGCATTTCCTGGTAAATAAACACGCTGAAAAAAGTGAAAAGCCTGTGTCATTAGTTTAAAATGCAGTTTTGTATTGGTCAATTCGAAAACCATAGTTTCTGGTTTTAACCCGTTTTGTTCAGTTTCACTAAAAGTAAATAACGCTCCCCATCACTGCTGGTCTAGAATCAGTTTTCTCCATAACACATCTATAGACCTTAGAGCCGCGCCATGACAGGTATGAAAGTGAGGCTGTGAGAGATCAGTTAGACATACCGTGTTTACAATGGCATCCGCTGTAAAAAAGCTGTATAGCTAAAAAGCTGTATCTAAAGCTCCTAGATTACAGGTTTCCACAGCTTATATTGTCAGGCGTTTTTTTGTCGACTGAAATTTCTTGGAAAGATATTTACCAGTGATTCATGAGCAGAACAATCCAAAAACACATTAAATAACAGTACAGCCCACTGAAGAGATGAATCTGTCCCTCACAGCCTCGCTTTCATTCCCATTAAAATCAAAGATGGCGCTGCTGTGAATAAGGTCTATTGGCAAAAGAGATTTGGTGTTTCTAATGTTTCTATTTTTTTTTACAACGTGTTTTTGCCAGTGTTGCCAACTATATTTCAACGGAAAGTAGCTAAGGCCTTCCTAAAAGTCGCTAAATGTCGCTAGATGACGTTATACGTCAATTAGGCATTCATGACGTCATCGCGTCGTTCTTGCGTTCTGCCTGCCTATGTGTTTTCTCTCTAAATTCATGCTCACATACTGTATTTTAATATCATATCATATAATATAGCCGAATGTCCAATAAAGCTTTCATTTCTATATTAGTATTTTTATCGGGACAATAGACAAGTAGACACATGCGGTATAGTGAATGACAAAATTTTGTAGGATATGTTAAAAATATCTGAATTGAGAGAGTTGGGGAACTGGTTGAAAGCACAAGAAAATAAAGGAAATAAAAATGGTCAAACTACATTTTTTAAATATTTTTAAAAATTTTGTCCAGTGCTGAGTTCTGCACGCTCGCAAATCCTCTCGTTATAAGTTAACTTATAACAAACAAACTGTAGCATTATGTAGGCTAAAAGAGAGATTCATTGTCAGCTTCATTCCTTACAGTGGAACATTGTGAGAACGCGATGAATTCAGATGAGCGACAGCTTTTTAGTGGTCATAGAGGAAGCTTTTTTAGGCAATATATAATCCATTGAGAATTTGAGTTACATTTTGGTATATGTCTAAAGAAAATATATTGATTAAATTTGGAAAATTAAAAAAATGGGAAAACAGATTTTCTGGTTTACTCAATCATTGTCGTGTAAATGAACGGCCAAAATGCAAAAAAATTTGTGTAAACTGTCCCTTAATAATTAATGTAATGAATTTGCAAAGTAAAATCTCCATTACACAACAACGATGTACTTAAAAATGGAAAAGCTTTTCCTTTGCGTTTTTCGTGGACAGACGACAACATTGTCAAAACGATCCGTTCACACGGATTATGAACAAGCGCTGTATTATTTATGCCAGGCCATTAGTTGGCGATGCCACTTTGTAAAGAAACACTGAACACGCGTTCAGTCATTTGTTTTCACAAATTTGCATTTTTGTAGTTTACATGGAGATGATAACGGTATCGTTTGTACATTTAAACACGTTTTCATAACTTTGCGTTTTCAGGCCCCCAAAACGCCGTTGTTGAGTAAATGAATGGCCAAAACACATAAAAAGTTATACCTTATAATGCATTGATATGCAAAAAAAAAAAAAAATTATATATAATTAATTAAATTAAATCCTCCCAAGTGGCCATATAAAATAATTTTGAGACTCATTAATTTAGTCTCAACATAATAAATGAATAGTCTTCATAATAAATACATTTTTTAATTTGTATAATCTGAGAAAAACTAATAAATTTGGCTTTTGCAAATTATTTGGTCCCTATGTTAACGATTTAAGCGCATGATCTAAAGCGTACGGCGCAAGTGCACTTAAGGCGTGTCCGAATCCACTTTTGCTAGTTTAACGACGGGAAAAATGGTCGGCGCTCCCGGCGCATGGTCTAAAAGTGTTGTCTCTATTCTCTTGATGAGTAATGTGTGTGTTTTGGGCGTAACATGCAACAAACCAATCAGAGTCACATCTCCCATTCCCTTTAAAAGCCAGTTGTGCTCGCGCCATGGCGGATTCGCTATTTACATGGCGGAATTTGCAATTGGAAGAACTGAACGCTTCTCTAGAGAGGAAAAGGATCAGCTCGTGCGTGAGATTAAAGCAGCTTAGTCGGTCCAAAGTATAATTTTTTGAAAATGGAAATGTCCAAGCTGTTCTTTTCCATACAATGAATAAAACTTGGACATTCTTCAAAATATCTCCTCGTCTCCCATCTCCCACACATGAAAGAACGTGATAAGAGTTTGGAAGGGCATGAAGGTGAGTATATGGCGTTCCTCATGTCATGTGGGCTGACCTATGTGCTCTTTGTCTCGGCCCATGTGCTTGGCAAACACGGAGCGGCTGAGTTCATATCCTCCGAAGAAACAGAAGTATCCAGGTATCTCACGGACGATAGTGGTGGTCAGACCCTGATAGAAACCCAGAGGCCCGTTTGTCCGCAGCACATTTCTCACAACGGACCACACCGTGCTGAAAGACAGAGAGAGACCTCAACAAGATATGACAACTCTAGACGATAGAACTGCTGAACAACTGATTTTGAGGTCATTTTTGTTTTCGTTTAAAAGTTAAAAAACACAAAAAGTATACCGAAATAAAAATAAAATACTTCTAATAATGACCAAATTATTTGATTAACCCTTTATCATCCCTATTAAAATGGACATAAAGTTACCACAGGCCTCATTTCTCATTGTCAATTACCCAAACCTCCTCTGTCCTGACAGACCTTTTCTGTCCACTGGCAATCTTGCCGGACGCCTCCATTTCATGCATGGCCTGCAGTCGACATTTAACCAGTTCAGTGGGGCATAAAGCCAGAGAGGAGAAGACAGAGGCGACAGAGCCCGAACAGGCCTTCTGGATATCACTGAAAACACATAATCACACACACTTATTATGGTTCATCCTTTCGAGTCAAATCAAATGTAATATGAACGACTGGATTTGTATCAAGACATACTACCATTTCTCAACAGGGACACCAAACTAAACGGATATATTTTTTACATTTTCTGAAGAAAACAATATTACACATCTTTAAATGAAAAAGGATTAATACTGTCCCACCAACCTAAAGTAATACTGACAAACTATATTTCCTTCGGAAGCTTTCAGGCTCTAGTTTTCATGTTTGGTGACTGATTTTCGATAGAAATGACAGAGCACAGTAATTTATTAATTTGTGAGTGCTCAGACCTTTATTTTGAAATAGTGAAGCACATGAAACATCATCAAAGATCAGTAGAAACCTTGGTTAGTTTTCACGAGATAACCTCCATTCTATTTTTTGAGAAAAAAATGTAAACAAAGAATGTGCATCAGGTGGGTTTTTAATTAATTCATGAAACCACTGTAAAATGTATTGTTAGCCTAGGGTTTTGTAATATTACAATGCTATTATATTTTGTGCTGGCAATTAGCTTATTTTGTTGTAAATAAAAGTCGAAGTATTGTGAAATTTCGCCACTGACACGACCCGTAAAGATCGGAGATTAAAGAAATTCCAGAGCTTCCCACCAATATTTATGACTTTGTGGTATAGCATTCATGTGCATTCAACTCAGAAATACAATCTTTCTGACATGACTTGAACGCACCAACCCAGCCGATCACGTGGGTGTTTGAATCGAGATGGCGATCTTTTAACGATTAATCATGCAGTTCTACTGTCCATACTACTTATGAATAGGATGTCTACTTCATAAATAGTATGTGGAAATAATATAAAAGTGTGGTGATATAGTATGCTTCAGATCACTCAAACCTTATATGGAAATGAGTGAGTCCTTATATAGTCACAAATGGTACTTGGTTGTTATCTAGTGGAAAAGTTTGGTACTGTGCCCAAACAAAATCTTACTGAAAGATAACCTGAAATTTGGAACACTTGGAATTTGGAACACTTGGAATTTGGAACACTTGGAATTTGGAACACTGGAAGTTGGAACACTGGAATTTGGAACACTGGAATTTGGAACACTTGGAATTTGGAACACTTGAATTTGGAACACTGGAATTTGGAACACTTGGAATTTGGAACACTTGGAATTTGGAACACTGGAATTGGAACACTTGAATTTGGAACACTGGAATTTGTTCACAGGTTTGGCTTTGATTTTCTTGCCGTTTTAAAGTCGACCATGTTTTGTTAAATATAATAAAACTTGTATAGCTTTTTCCTGCCAGTGTAGTAACCTTTAAACTTAAGTCTGTGCTCCAAAGTATTCAAGATTTAGAACAATTTAAGTTTTGAAAAATCATTTTCTAACATTGTTAATTATAATGACCATTATACAATAATTAAATTAGTGGAAATTTTTCAAAACATTTTCAGTATATTAAAAATTCATTTTTTACTTTAATAAAAAAGTTAGTAATAGCCTACTAAGTTTTTAAATCTATAGTATTTTTGAAGAACCTATATATGGTATAGTAAATATCGTGGTTAAAAATATGGTAATGGTAGTACCATGGACTATATCAAAGTACCATAGTATAGCCCTCTGATTCCATTACTGTACCATAATTTACACAGTATTTTTTCTAAGAGGTGTCAAGAAAGAAACCCCTGTGTTAACTCAAAACATGTAATGTTTATGGCGTCAAGAAAGGCGTTCTGAACACGCTGGGTGTGGGTCACATGAAACAGTGTCTGTCCTTGAAGATTGAATTGCATCATGCATATTGAGTAGACTAGTGAAACATAAGAACATAAGAATTACTGTATGCTGCAAAATGAGGTAGAGGAGTGTTCAACACTTCAACACATACCATATATACTATAACTTACAGTCTAATAGAGCTTCATGTTTTCACTGTATCATGAGTATACATGATATACAGCATGTATCTTGAACTATAGTCAGTTTTGGCCCTGCATGTAGACTTTCTTGAAAACTCTCACCACAGTATAATTTCCACCATATGACTGTGGAAATTACATGTTTTAAATAAAATCACTATGTTGTCTTGCTAAGGCTAATTTCACAGCTAGCATGTTATGTTATTACTCAATTAAAGGTACACTATGTCTTACCCTGATTCACTTTGGTAAGTCTATTATAAGTGTGTCCCGTCAGGATGGGTTTCGTGGGAAATTGTGTACACATCACTCGCCTGTGCTGTGAATACATGCAGTTTTGTTTTTTTTTAACCGCTAGAGGGTTATTATTATATCATATTGTGTTGACAATTGATATACCATGATTTTTATTTGTTTTCATGACACAAGCCTTACACCAGTGATATATTACTGTATTAAACTGTATTAAAATGCTAAAAACACACAATCAAGTTTTTTTCGCCCACTCAACGATTATTTTTATTGAAGAACATGCAGTTCTCGAAACTTCTGGAATTACAAAATGAATTGTGGTTAATTCACACACACACACACACACACACACACACACACACACACACACACACACACACACACACACACACACACACACACACACACACACACACACACACATATATAGGGGGTCTTTGAATATTTATGTTGGGACTTTTGGGCCAATGGAGTCAAAAGGTTGAGATTCACTCTAGATTCACAAGTGCACTAACTTTAAAAACTAAATTTGAAAATAATTTAAAAAAATAATGTAAACAAAAATAAAAAAAATTGAAAAAAAAAAAAAAATTGAAAAAAAATTAAAATTGAAAAAAAAAGTTTAAAAAAGTGAGTTTGTAAAAAAAAGTTTTTTTTTTAGTTTTTTTTTTAAATGGGTTATATTTAGGCTAATACACTATTTGTTTAGATTTTCGTAGTTGTTAAAATAATAATTCATAGTTTAAGTGCCCAAAGTTCAATGTTAATAATACCTCACCTGAGTTCTGTGCCTCGGTCCAGTCCTGAAACAAAGCGCACGACATTCTGGCAGAAGCCGTAGCTCATGAAGAGCACAGCGTTTTCAGCAATGTTGGCTATGAGGGCAGGCGTGGTCCCCTGATACAGGCCTCGCAGTCCAACCTGTCTGTAGACGGAGACGAAGCAGTGGACAAAACTTCTGTACAAGCCGGGGAAAGTCTGCATCTTCACCTTGGCTGTATCGAAGGGCTGCCCACTGAACACACACGCAATCCCACCTCACAAAAACAGGAGAGGAAACAGAACATGCTTCAACGTTTTAAAATAACTGATTATATCTTATTCCTTACATTAACACAATTTCCCATCAACATGCTACATTTGTGCAATTCAGACAGGAGGAAAACACTGTATCGTGGCAGCCTGTCAAAATAACTCTGATGAAAATTGGGATTTTTAAATCTAATCCTGGTGTATTGTCTATTTGTTAATGTAGAGGCAGGAATGAATGATACATAAAGGGTGTTACCACATGCTCCAGCTGACAGATCAATGACGGCTTGAGTGACAGGATGTGGAGCCATGGTTAACTTCTGCAATATTGCATCACTTCCTGTGTAGGAAAAGTGCAGCAAAAAGTTTTACTCAAGATTCACCCTCATTAACATAGACTACATGTCTGCCATCTTTCAAATATACACATCAATACAGATTTTTTTTTTAGCCTAAACTATTACACACAATTTATAGCATAAATAAATATATATTACACACAATTTATAGCATTAATAAATATACATACGTGTGTGTGCATTATATATATATGTAGCATTATATATACGTGTAGTCTACGTGATACGCAGGTATACGCCGTATACCCACTAGGAAATGTCAAGGATCTCCGTATACCCACTTTAAAACGCGTGAGGATTCGTAACAACATCGTTTTGTGAAAGAATTTTCATTAATAAATTCACCCCGCCGTGACGTCTGTGTTTGCGCAGTGACACGGATCAAATCGCGTAATCCAGCAACAAATGTAACAGCCTACTGTAAAGCGGAACGTCACGCAATTTGGCCATTTTTGAATGAATAAATCAAACGTAATGATACAATGAATCAAATCTCGATATGTACTGAGTGTCTATGAATATTAAAGCTCAAAAAGACTGCTATTGAAATAAACTCTGTTTATTTGTTCTGCGTGTTTCTGTGAATGAGCGCTCAATGTGTATGTGCTCTACTACACACTGACGCGCACGTGACACTCGTGGTGTTTTCAGCGTCTATGAGGACATGCACACATTTGAATTTCATTGCAGAGCTTTTATGAGAGTCACTTCACAAGAATTTTACCATTTCATTTGATAAAACTACCGTCGTTCATTCGTATCATAGCCTACACACGCACAAACTTTAAAGTCTTCATGACAACCTGTCAAAATCAAAGTTTTGTAGGCCTATAACTTAAAATATAACAGAAATATTTTACTATTGCACAGTAGAGTAGGCTTATACTTCAAGTAGGCCTACTAATAATAATAGTTTATTAAAACACACAGAAGCTCAAAAGTCTTTAATTTACAACCCACCAAAATAAAAGTTTGTACAGATAAATAAAGTAACTCGAGGGAATTATGAAAGAAATTGCATAGTAAGATGTACTTTTAAAATAATAATAATCAAATCTATTAAAACATAATTTTAAAGGAATATCACACAAGTTTTTAAGAATAAATTTTTATTTGTGCTTATAAATGTTTAAGTCTTTTAACTGTCAGCTGATAAAACCTGTGATTCTGGACCATATTCATATAACATCTAAGGCTAAATGTGCCGAAATTCTTTTTCTTTTTTTTTTTGGGTGGGGGGGGGGGGGGGTATCCCCCGTATATCACAGTATACTCACTAACAAAAAACTAGACTACACCACTGTATATTAATAATATATATATATATATATTATATATATATATATATATATATATATATATATATATATATATAGAATAGATATAGAGAGAGAGAGGAGAGAGAGAGAGGAGAGAGAGAGAGAGAACTATTTCTTAACCTGATCAGGACGCACGCACGCACGCACGCACGCACGCACGCACACACACACACACACACACACACACACACACACACACACACACACACACACACACACACAAAACATATATATATATCTATACAGTTTTATACACACATAGTTAAAAAAATTAAAGAATAGGGAGGAAATGCTCAAATTACAAACAAACCCATGTCAACCACTGTAATTTTACTCAATTATTTTTCATAGCATGCTTGATGTAACAGTTCTATTGAAATCAGAATTAATGTAGAATCAGAATGGCCAAATTCGCAAATATATCACTCTTGTTTATCTCATCTTTCTGGCTCGCGTCTGGCTACTTTTGTAAGGTTTACGTAAAAATGGCATTCCGAAAAACGCCAAATTAAAAAATAAAAACGACAAAAACAAAAAACAGTCTAGTCTAGACCTTGTGGATTTTTTATTCCACTGTCATGTCTCATGATTTCAAAAGCAAAATCACGTTCTGTGTGAAGTGAATACTTGATTACAACCCATGCACTGTACGTAGGAAACAAAACTTCATGTTGAACGATGAGTCCAGCAAACAGGGACCGTTCTCAGAATTGTAGCTAACATTCTGGAATTTTTATTTTAAAGTTATGAAAAAAAAAAAAGTTCTTCCAATATAAACATTAGTTCAGAGGTACCTGGTTTTTAATAATACTCTTAAACGTTAGCACAATTTTTTTTATTTATAGGCTTGCTGTAACATTTTATTTCTGAAACATTTTTCAAATGTTACTTGTTTCAGGATGTTCAGAGAATATTCAAATATAAGTTACTTACCATAATGTTTGCAAAAAGATAAAATGGAAATTGCTGGGAATAAGCAGCTCTTTATTTTGCGTGCTCAGTTTGTGAACGAATCATGCAGGTAAAGACAATTGATCCATGACAGTATCAAAATCTGGATCTTTTTTAATCAAATACGATACATTGCAACGGTATGTGAATTAGTAGCCTACAGTTTTGAGAATGATTAAACATACACATGAAAAGAGAAACAGAAACATTTTGATCTTTACACGTATACACCACAGAACATTGCATAAGTTTAGTGCCTCGGTAAGACAAGGATATTTATATCTGACCTGTGAGATCTCTATTAATAGCCGGTCTTAATATTTAAACCAGATTCAGAGGGAATCCCCCCGAGCGGTCAAGAGTCCATTTGAACCCAACACTAACCATCATGCGCCAAAATTCACTTGCAAGGTCATTAGCCTATGTCTTAGTAACATTAAACTCAGCTGTTGCAATCTTACATATGTTCTGCATGATGACATATGTATTCTCACACTCACCTCGAGCAGCACCCAGACACTTCTACAGACTATTCTGGAGCAAGAGCGAACGAAGCGTCCTGTGAAGTACTGTAGTATTTAATGACGCAAAAACACACCTGAAGCCTGCAAACACCGACACTTCATCGAGCACACACCGCCACAGGTGTGTACATGGCAGGGCAGGGGGTGTGTGTTGATGCGGGGGCTTCCTGGAAACAAGACAAGGCGGTCTTTCGGGTTTCTGTCATATCCTGCAGATTCAGAAGATGTTGACTCATAATCAAGATTGTGACACAAGGTGATTTCCTCAAACGCGATATTCGAGAAGCGACAGTGAGGGATTGTATCCGCTAGATGGCAGGATAGCCTCGAGCATATTCCAGTTATCTAAGCATCTGCACTAACTTTGTTCAGATTAAGATGTGGTCCTAAATTCTTACAAACAAACGAGTACGTATGGTCGTTTTGTAGGCTATTAATGTAAGAAACCTGAATGTAAGAAAAACCCTGTCACACATTAGTTTTATACTGGAAAAAGTAATCACATTAAATATTTGTAATGTATTGATATTACATCATATACAATTATTATACATTTCATTTAATAATAACACAACTGAATATATTTATTCAAGCATGTATTTTTTACTACACAAAGTAGCATGGGTTTTGCATGAAAAGAATGGCTATGTTTTATGAAAGAGCAGGCTATACTGCAAATATATGTAAATAAATCCACCAAAATATATTAGAGATAAATATAAATATATTAAATGTCCCCCTTATAGCCTACAAAATAGTTAAAAATGTAAAAGAGATAAACACTAGGCGATCTGCTGTTTCCATAATCATTCGCATATTATATAACAAGCTTTCCTTTACTATTAGCCTACTATTTTATTACAATATAATTAAACACACAAAAAGAACTGCGTTTCTGTTATGTCCAAGCAATACAGTGCAGCTGGAAGCCATGCGGTCAAAACGAGCGAGTACTTTCATAATATCCAAACTCCGTGAAAGTTTGTTTACTAGTTTTCAAGAGGACGAAAGCACGGCTTGTTTCGCTTTCAAAAGCTCGCCTGTGATTGGCTCCCGGCGCTTGTCAATCATACGCAGGGGCGGCGTCAGGTGACATATGATAGTGAGTTCCAGTAAAGCGCACTTAGAGTTTTAGTACACAGACATTCAACAAGCGACAGCAAGAGGACTATCACACACTACTGGACTGGACTGGATTACAAAACTTCATAACAAACATCAATCTGATGCCGTTCTACCCGCACTGTGACCTTTCCGTCGTTTCCAATGTGACTAAGTCAGCTTAAAGTAGGAACTCTTTTCCTTTCTGTTATTGTTTCGCGTTTCACGTCATTTTTTTCTTTTCTTTTGACAATCATATGTGACATTTTAAGAGGCAAACAGTATTGCTGGTACCATGGCTGACGCAGCCCAAAACCAGATGGTCGAGATCGACCCGGACTTCGAGCCGCTCTCCAGACCCCGCTCCTGCACTTGGCCGCTCCCGCGACCGGAGTTCCCTAACGCGGCCGCCGCGGACTCCAACACCTCGTCCCCGGCCCCGTCCGTCAAACAGGAGCCCTGCAGCAACGCGGACTTCATCAACAACCTCAGCCTGCTGGAGGAGAATGAGGACTACCCCGACCAGAAGCCTCTCATGCTGTGCGGCGACTTCCAGTGCCAGGAGAACTGCATCCATCAGCACCAGCACCAGCAGCAGCAGCAGCAGATCCCGAGTCACCAGCAACAGGTGCCCGTGCTCTCCTCTCCGGTGGCCGCAGCCGCAGCCGCGCAGCGCAAAAGCAGCTCGTCCCGACGCAACGCCTGGGGGAATATGTCATACGCGGACCTGATCACCAAAGCCATCGAGAGCTCCCCCGAAAAACGGCTCACCTTGTCTCAGATCTACGACTGGATGGTTAAAAGCGTCCCTTATTTTAAGGACAAGGGGGATAGTAACAGCTCGGCCGGTTGGAAGGTATTTATGTTTTCATTTTTTGGGGGTCTGTTGCGCCAGGAGTTTTGCGTTTTTACGCGGCATCTTTTCAAAACAACTTTTTATAAACGCGTCTTGGTTACCATTGGCTCCCTTTAAGTTGCGCTCCCCTCCAGCTGTTTTGAAAACAAAAAAGCGTCTTGTGTGATTTTGTCTCGTTTCAGGGCTGATTTTATTGGTGCATCATTCACTTATTGTTTTAGGATTGTCATGGGATTGTCAATAGTCTCCATTCACGGTTGTGTAGGACAGATGATTGGCTCTCATTACAGGCAGAGCATAGTGAGGTGGTTCAGCGCAGTCAATAGTTCAAGTGATGCATGACCCTTGTCACATGACAGGTCCCGAGGAACAAGTGTTATAGGTGCCTGTGTGGAGGGCTTGTAGGATCTTTCAACATTTACAGGTAGAGGTCGTTGGAGTTAGGACAAGATCAAGGTTTGGACCCAGACCATTGCCAGAGCCCCTAAAGTCGCAGTAATGAAATTTCACAGGCAAAAAGGTAAATTGTCTCTTGTCAATATTGTACCAGATCACACTATGCGTCACAAGAAGTCTCTTTCAAACAAACAGCTTTCTGTTGGTTAACAGTGAATACACACTATTATTGAATCCTTTAAATCTTGAAATCTTTCGCCCTCATGCAAAAATTCCCTTTCGCATTGATTCCTAATAAAATGACTGGGTTTCCTATTACAAATTTGCAATGTGATCGTATCTTATCTCAAATCACATAAGCCACCTCTTAACTGAAATAGTCGTTTTCCCATGAGATCTGGTTGATTTGATCAGAACAGAGAATCAGGTTTTCGCCGTATTTTCAATTTTTCCAAAATGAAAAATTGAAAGATCAAATTCATACGAAGTTCAAATGAAATCAACACTTCTTAACTAAAATAGTTGTTTTCTCATGAGATCTGGTTGATTTTATCGCAAGATTATTTAATTAAGAGAATCAGGTTTTGATCTCATTTTCAATTGTCTTAAAAGGAAAAATTGAAAATATTTAAGTTCGAATCCATACGAAATGCATACGAAATCGCCACATCTTAACAAAAATAGTTTTCTCATGAGATCTGTTTGAATTTATAATAACATTCTTTTATCAAGAGAATCAGATTTTTATCTCATTTTCAATTTTCCTAAAAAGAAAAATGGAAAGTTCAGATTCAACAATGCATACGAAATCGACACTTCTTAACTAAAATAGTTGTTTTCGCATGAAATCTGGTTGAATATATCGCACCATTCTTTTATCAAGAGAATCAGGTTTTCAATTTTCCTAAAAAAGAAAAATTGAAAATGGAAGTTCAAATTCATATGAAATCGACACTTCGTAACTAAAATGGTTGTTTTCTCACGAGATCTGAATTTATCGCAACATTCTTTAATCAAGAGAAACATGTTTTCACCATATTTATAAATATTTTAAAATTTGAAAGTTCGAATTCCTACAAAATCGACACTCCTTAAATAAAATAGTTGTTTTCTCATGGGATATGATTGAATTTATTACAAAATGATTTAAACAAGAGAATCAAGTTTTCGCCGTAAATTAAATTTTTCAAAAAAGTAAAATTGAAAAATTGAAAGTTCGAAATTATACGAATTCAACACTTCTAAACTAAAATGTGGTTGAAATTATCACAATATTCTTTAATCAAGAGAATCACCTCATTAAAAAAAAAATTATGAAATCAAATGTATTAGCTATATATAAAATAATTTGGATAAACGATCCTATTGACATTGCCTCAAATAATAAAAAAAAGTTTAATGAGGTAAAGAAAGTTTTTGGGCTCATAAAAAGAAGTTTTATTGTGGCTTTGCATACACTGGAACTAGATTTGGACATAAGCAGTGACACATAGTATCTATAAAACTGAGCTTGGTCATGGGTTATGCGTCATCAGGATTAAGACTAAGCAGAAGATACGTGAAAAGGAGGATCCTAATAAATAAGTTCAGGTGACATGCTTGTACCACCGGTATGCCTGAACCACCCTGGCAACCGGAGAAACAGGAAAACAGAGGTTTTCATACCCATGGAAACCTCGTTGTTAAGTGGGTCCAAAGTCGTGTTGTTAGGTGTAGTGCATCAACACACAACACGCTATTAATATCCGCGGGATTAACCGTCAATGCCCCTCTGATGTTTGCCAAGTATGCTACGCGTGCGAGTAAGGATCCGCCCCACACTCGGATTTATTGTGTGTCTGTGTGCCAGCATTCCGCAATGGGCTCTATGCACGGCGGTATTTCCGGTGAAGGTCTGAGGATGCTCGATATCTTCCGCCGATCGTAGAGTCCAATGCAATACTGAGAATTTATATTGAATTTTATACTCCATGGTTATACTAAAGAAACGTTAGTCACAAAAACAGACAAAACAGACACCCCTCGTTGTGTTTATGATTCTTTTTAAAATTATATTAAATAAACATAACTATATATAAAATTACATCTAAACATATGACAGTTTCGTTTCAAAGACGGGAGGACAGTAAATTTTGAAGACTCTGCCATAATCCTGTTTTCCTCAGTTCTCCTCCGCTTTAATCTCCCCAACCGGAAACGGATGAGCATCCTTGCGTCAAATGCGGAACTTGTGCGTGCATATAGCCTATTGTCATGCTTTTGTGTGTCGCTTGTGGAGGCGTGCGCGTAGTACACATCGATAACTGAGTACGCATGCGTTTACTCTTACCTCTGACGACACATAACTCTATGGGCAGCACTGCATTGTTATTATCGGAAGCACATCTGATAAAAGCAAGGTCAAATCTGTGTGTGTTTGTGTTGTGGTTGTAAAACTGATGTGATCTGTTGAATCTGTGCCGTGATTGGATGCTCAGTAGCCTACATGTGACTCATAATGGGGCAATGTTTTTGAGAAACCACAGGAAATTTCCCGCAGGAACTGTTTAATTTTATTCTGATCTCATAAACAATGTGGCGCTGGTAATGATCAGCTCCCTCGGGGGCTTTTCACACACACGCACACGCACGCGCGCGCGCGCGCACACACACACACACGCACGCACACACGCACGCACGCACGCACGCACGCACAGATATCCATGAGTGTTAATGTGTTTAAGGTTGCCTTGTTTATTTACTGTTCATGTTGACTATGCATGGGGTTAAAGTGAGCATTATATAGTGACTTTGTTGGGTCACTTGGCCAATGTGTCCATCCTGGATAATGCAACTTTTACATTGACACTACCGAACATGCAGGTTTGTGGTGTGTGTGTGTGTGTGTGTGTGTGTGTTGTGTGTGTGTGTGTGTGTGTGTGTGTGTGTGTGTGTGTGTGTGAAAGTAGTATCCTACATTCTGACCTAGTCCACTTCAATTATTTTATGATTTTAAATATTTGTAATTATTTGTATTAAAAAGAATTAATAATAATATTAATGAAAACAATTAAATTCATATTCAGAGCTTTTTTTGAATTCAAAGCATTTTTTACAGAAGAAGCATGTTTCATATACTACTATCAAGAAACCAGAGGTGTCAAGGGGGGACAAAATCATTGATGAGGTATTAATTTTAGATTTAATTATTATTTTAATAAAATGTAGTATAATAATAATTTCCATAATGTATTATTATTTTTTTTAAATGTTTTAAATTAAATTTAAAATAATCAATTAACCAATTATTTAATACAAATCGAAAAGGTTTTTTTATTGATAATCAATTTTAGATTTAATTACAAATATTAAATCAATTGTTTCATTTAAATGTCATTAAAATATAAAACAATACATTGAGAATAATTATACTTTAATTAAAAATATATTTTTCATATTGCATAACCTTTAAAATGAACCAAGGAAACCAAAACATTGGTTACAATTAATAATAATATATTAATATATATATATTGTAATTAATAATTATAAATAAATAAATAAATAACTATTTTAAATGTATGCTAACTAATTGAGAGACTGCATGGTCTTTTAAAATGCATTTTTCATATTGCATGACTTTTAAAAGTGAGTTGTGAAATCAAAACAATGATTAAAATGTTCTCTTTTATGACTCATATTAATTTTTTTTTCTAAAATATTGATGGTTGAATAAAACAACACCTAAACCTCGGCAGGCCCCCTCCTCAGTTCTCTAGGGAAGACAAAGGGACACAGGCACTTTTTTAGGCAGCTTTGTTCTGTCCCGAGAGCTGTATTCACAGAGAGAATACGCAGAAGTGTATCAGTGCTGCTTCTTGCACACATGGGCTTCGCTCCTGAGGATTTGACTGAGTAACTTTCGGGGCGGTTAATGTCACACCTCCAAAGGGTAAATTCTTGAAGCCAGGTTACCGTACTCGGGTCACCACTTATCCAGTTCCCACAATCCACTGAAATCCAGAGTCAGATGTTGGCGAACTTTGGCATGTGAAATGTACATGGTAACAGACTGAAGACTGAACTAAGACTGAGTGGTTGTTTAGTGAAGGGAATACAGTTCAAAGTGAATACCAGACGCTAAATACACATTCCTTTGAGATAAATCTGATGTTTACTGACTCTTAAGCTGCAGTTAAATCAATGATGTGTCACTGTTGTTCAGTTTAGATGCCTGTTTTAATTAAAAAAAAAAAAAAAAAAAAAAAAAAAAAAATATATATATATATATATATATATATATATATATATATATATATATATATATATATATATTTTTTTTTTTAAATAAATTATATACATAAAATATTATATAACTATATATAACTAATAATATAAAGTAATAGGCTAATTAAATAAGTGATTTATTATTAGGCCTACTAAATTATATTAAATTACATATATATTATAATTTATAAATTAATTATTAAATAAATGTTTAATTATTAATAAAATGTATTTAAATAAATAATTAATTATCAATAAAATGTATTTAAATAATTAAATAATTAAATACAATATTTATTTTAAATAAAATAGTAATACGTAATAAGTCATTGAATAAATTATGTATAATTATTTATTTTAAATGAAAAATGTGGTTATATATATATATATATATATATATATATATATATATATATATATAATCTGTTTTTATTTAATATAAATAATAATCTGAATAAATAAATCTAAAAAATATAACCTATTTTTCATTTTTTATTTTATTAATATTTAAATATGATTTAATATATATTTATTTCTATATAATAAATCAAATAAAATGAATTAAATAATAATAAAATCAAATAATTTAATTGTCATTATACATTCCTTTCAAAATTCTGATTGTAATGTTATGATATAATGGACGTATTTAGACATGTACTGTTTTCAGGTGTTTCATCCAGCTTTTAGCCATTGACAAATCTCCTCTTCTATTAATAGTGAGTCAGTCCTGATCATTGAGCTTGACATGATCACTCACCTCTTCTCCACAGAGAACCTCCAGATCTGCCATCAAGACACATTTGTTCACATTTCAGAAATCAAACCAGATCATTACTGTTGTATAGCCTACTTAAATTAGGTTATTTCAGCATTTTGACTCGTCTGTTACGAATAGGCACGTGCCCTAACCACTAGTCCACACGTTCAGTCTATTTCTGAGGTCTAAACCCATGTTTCAGTTCAGAGTTTTGCAGCTTTTGACGTCACATGTGTGTGATGGTTTCTGTCGAGCGCTCTTGTGCTGTGGTGTGTATCATGTGTCTGTGGAGTGGTCAACTCTGTGGTCAAATGTGTTGGGTTTGAAAGGTTACACGTGATATGAGTGTTTCTAAACAAACATGGCTAGACGGTTGGGTTTGATCTGTGCTGTGTTGCTCTCGCTAGATCTATGAAACACGTCACTCTCGCAGTGTAAATATTTGACGCAGGCGCTGTCGCCAATCACGTGCGCGCGCTTTGATGTCCCCGATCGATTTCCCTGTCCTGTGGTACGTCACACTATCACTCCTGTCTGTGATAAACCCTCCTCCAATCACCTCTTTCAAAACAAAGGTACAATCACAAACAGTTCGGCCTAGTGAGATTCTACCGTTTATTTGCGGATGCCAGATTTTGATTGACATTTGTATAACTATCAAGTAGCGACCGATATGTTTTTTTCATGGTTCAGTGGGGATATAATAACTAGAGAGTGGAAGGACTGATAGTATATGAGATTTATAAATACACTGGTATAAAATTTACCATTACATAATAATAATGAGTAATGACAACAACAATAATAATAATGTTATACGTAGAGAGTGAATGACCAATAGTATAGTATATGACATTTATAAATACACTGGTATAAAATTTACCATTACATAATAATAATAATAATGAGTAATAACAACGAAAATAATAATGTTATATGTAGAGAGTGAATGACCAATAGTATATGAAATTTATAAATACATTGGAATAAAATGAACTATTTAATTAAATAATGATATGTTCTCCTAAGGAATAATATTAAGTACTAGATAAACAAAGTTTGTCGAGACAATCTTTCAGTTCCAAAAAGTTTGAAAAGCTTAATAATAAAAGATTAATACTACTACTACTACTACTGATAATAATAATAATAATATAACTAGTGTCACATTCACGTTAACTTCATCATCCGTATTCACTACATTTCCCAGCATTCCCCTGGATCCTCACCTGCACTCGATTCCCTCATCACCACACCTGATCTCCATCACGTCATCTCATCACCAGCACGGCCTATATAACACTCACTCTCCCTGCAGTCACTGTCTGATCTCGTCAATACCTGACACACAGACTCACCTCCGCTCAACCAGAGACTTACCTGCAACTTACCTGCTACTCACCTGTTCCTATCGGATTGTCTTCATCATCATCTGCCGTCTCCAGTTCCCAGCCGTTCTACTGCAGCCCTTTCCAGTGACGGGTCATCATCATCTGTAACAGAGACTCTGATTATTCCTGTGGCTAAGTCCATCCAATTATCTTCTGTTAAGATACTCACCATAACTCCGTCTGCTTCTGCTGTTCTGTTAATAAACACCATTTCACTTACCACCTGTCTGTCTCCTGTATCAACCGTGACAGAAGATCAGACCGCCCCAAGATGGACGATGGGGTAAAAATTATCGTCCTGGCTCAGGAGAGCCAAAGTTGGTCTTCGTTTGTGGAAGGCTTTATCCGCATTGCACTCGTCAGTAATGTGGCTGACGAGCGGTTGTGTACCTTATTCTGGCTCGGGGCCAGATTACACCACCGGATCGACCTTCCAGACACCACCGGACTCAGCTGGAGGGAGACCGTGATCCGGTGTCTGGAGAGTGTCGGTTCCCGACCCGGTACACAACCTACCAGCACCAAGCCCACTTCGCCGCTGGTCCCATCCAGCACAGAGCCTTCGCCGCTGGTCCCATCCAGCACAGAGCCTTCGCCGCTGGTCCCATCCAGCACAGAGCCTTCGCCGCTGGTCCCATCCAGCACAGAGCCTTCGCCGCTGGTCCCATCCAGCACAGAGCCTTCGCCGCTGGTCCCATCCAGCACAGAGCCTTCGCCGCTGGTCCCGTCCAGCCCATTTGAACCTTCACCGCTGGTCCCATCCAGCACAGAGCCTTCGCCGCTGGTCCCATCCAGCACAGAGCCTTCACCGCTGGTCCCGTCCAGCCCATTTGAACCTTCACCGCTGGTCCCATCCAGCACAGAGCCCCCACCGCTGGCCTCTGCCAGCATTGACCTAATAGACTTTTTCACTGAGCCAGAGCCTATTAACCCAGAGCCAGAGCCCGTTGACCCAGCGCCAGAGCCAGAGCCCGTTGACCCAGCGCCAGAGCCAGAGCCCGTTGACCCAGCGCCAGAGCCAGAGCCCGTTGACCCAGCGCCAGAGCCAGAGCCCGTTGACCCAGCGCCAGAGCCAGAGCCCGTTGACCCAGCGCCAGAGCCAGAGCCCGTTGACCCAGCGCCAGAGCCTGAGCCCGTTGCCTGCCCGCCAGAGACCGCCGTCCAGCCAGAGAACCGCCGTCCAGCCAGAGACCGCCGTCCAGCCAGAGACCGCCGTCCAGCCAAGAGACCGCCGTCCAGCCAGAGACCGCCGTCCAGCCAGAGACCGCCGTCCAGCCAGAGACCGCCGTCCAGCCAGAGACCGCCGTCCAGCCAGAGACCGCCGTCCAGCCTGAGACCGCCGTCCAGCCAGAAACTGTATTCCCACCCTGCCTCCCTCTCCCACCTCCGCTATTGATGTCTTCATGCTCTACTGCCTCGCCTCTACTGAGCCCTGTCGACCCTGCTGCCCATCCACAGCTACCCCCCAGTATCGCTGTGGAGCCGCCTCTGGGTCTCCAAGCCTCAGCATCGCCCTGGTCAGTGGATCCCCTGTCCTTGCCTCAATACCCTGAACCTCTGACTCCACCTTGGTCCTCCGACCCTACAGCCTCTCTGCGGCTCATTGTGCCCTCACCTCCGCCGGGTCTTGTCAGCCCTATATCTCCACCAGGCTCACTCCTCCTTCCTTCCTCACATTGGTCAGCCGTCACCCTGGTTCCACCTCGGGACTCTGTGCTACCGGCTGTGCCTCTGCCCTGCATCCCTTCTGCTCCACCGGGCTCCATCTTCCCTCCTGCTCCTCAGTTGTCCTCCCTCGCACTGGTTACGCCACGGGCTTCCAGAGCCCCTTCTCCGTGTCGATCCCATGAGCCTGCAGATCTGCCTTGGCCCTCCAGACCTGTGGTGTCACCTCGGCTCTGGGTCCATTCGGCGCAGTTGGGGAATTCTGGAACGTCTACAGGGTCTTCATCGCCATGGCCACCCGAAGGGGTCTCACCGCCATGGCCACCCGAAGGGGCCTCACCGCCATGGCCACCCGAAGGGGCCTCACCGCCATGGCCACCCGAAGGGGCCTCACCGCCATGGCCACCCGAAGGGGTCTCACCGCCATGGACGCCCGAGGGTCCCACAGCTCCGCCCTGGACGCCCGAGGGTCCCACAGCTCCGCCCTGGACGCCCGAGGGTCCCACAGCTCCGCCCTGGACACGTCCTCTCTCATCTGCTCCGCCTTGTCTCCTCTGCAGCGCGAGGTCGCGCTTTCCGGAGGGGGGTGTAATGTCACATTCACGTTAACTTCATCATCCGTATTCACTACATTTCCCAGCATTCCCCTGGATCCTCACCTGCACTCGATTCCCTCATCACCACACCTGATCTCCATCACGTCATCTCATCACCAGCACGGCCTATATAACACTCACTCTCCCTGCAGTCACTGTCTGATCTCGTCAATACCTGACACACAGACTCACCTCCGCTCAACCAGAGACTTACCTGCAACTTACCTGCTACTCACCTGTTCCTATCGGATTGTCTTCATCATCATCTGCCGTCTCCAGTTCCCAGCCGTTCTACTGCAGCCCTTTCCAGTGACGGGTCATCATCATCTGTAACAGAGACTCTGATTATTCCTGTGGCTAAGTCCATCCAATTATCTTCTGTTAAGATACTCACCATAACTCCGTCTGCTTCTGCTGTTCTGTTAATAAACACCATTTCACTTACCACCTGTCTGTCTCCTGTATCAACCGTGACAACTAGACAGTAAAATGACCAATAGTATGTGAGATTTATAAATACGCTGGAATGAAATTAACCATTTAAATAATCACAATAATAATTATTATAATAATAGAATAACTTGAGAGTGGAATGACTGATTGCTTATGAGATTTATAAATAAGCTAAATGATGATAATAATAAGGATAATTATTATTATTACTGTTATTATTCTTTTATTAATATGGCTAAAATGTGTTTTGTAAAAAGTTTAGTGTGTGTTTACTCTAAATATTTGAAAAATAAAAACAAGTAAATAAAAATAAATAAAATATTTGAAAGAAAAATTGTGCATTCATCATTTCAAGACAGTACTGAAGTATTCAGTCAGTAATAAAGAGTGTTAGTGTCTACAGTTTGTGGTTTTCTCTTTTTCCTTTTGTAATTAATATTTATGACATAATAAACTGAATCAGGTATTAAATATACCCCTTAAATGTTTATTGATTTGAATGATTCTTTAACAGATATTAAAGTTTTAAATTGGTTACCAAAACCGAAACCAAAAATAAAGTTGACTTAATAATCGATAAATTAATCAAATTTATTTAATAATCAACTCTCAAACAAAACATTTACTTTGCATATAAGTCAATTGCATAAATATTAATTAATTATTATTATTACTTATTATATTTATTTATAATTTGATTTATAACTGATAATCATATGCCATTTTTCAGAGAGCTTTTTAATTGAGGACACAAGTTGGGCTCCATGCCCGCTCTCTGATGTTTTCACATCGCCTCCTGCTCAGTTCATTCCCTGAAGAGCTGAGAACATCATTCCAAGAATCACATATTTTGGCTGAAGGAAATCTGTGTCTTGCTTATGAAGCTCCTGCTGGGACAGTGCAGTTTGTCCTTAACTTCATTACCTACATCCGTCCAAAAGCCCTGACCTCCCCTCCTTCCTCTCCTCTCTTCCGGTTATCGTTTTGTGCTTACGCGCGGGCCGCTACACTTAATCGAATGTGACTCTGCAGAAAGTGTGTCGTCGGCTGTTATTTTTTCAACTGGGAAAGCTGTGAAATGACGGATAGAGATCTCCTCAGGCTCCGGCTGCCCGACACACGCGCTTTAGCTGGAGTTCAGATAAGGCGACACTCATTAAAGGTTGCATAATGAAACGTTTACTGGAATCCGAGAGCTTCGGGCCAAAGTCTGGTGCCACTTGTTAGTCAGTGGAGCTCCTTCAGCGTGACGGGGGCGTCTCTGCCCCTCCTGTGCACTAATGTGACCTGCCTTTCCCAATGCAGACCCAACAAACTGACGTATAAGGGCCGGTGGACATGTCCTTTCGTCGAAACATTTTATTTCAGGCTTTAGGCTTGCAATAAACCTCTTTTAAAACCAATAAACCCCAGCTTGAGGTATCGCTGCCCTTTCTGTCTACACCCTGTTATGGTGAATGTTTGAAATGCTGAATCACTATTCCTGGCATACGAGTAGTAGTGTGTATTCAAGTGCATATGCGTGTGAAGGTGTTGCGTATGAAGAAAGAGCGTTTAGATTGAAAGGCTTGAGGCTCTTTAAGGCAGGGAGATCCTTCTCAAGATTTGGACACCCCTACTTTAGAGAGATAGTTCTTCCAAAAATGCTTATTTTTTTGATGATTATTCACTCACCTTCCTCTTTCTTTCTTTTGTGGAACAAAATAATTTGTTATTTTGAAGAGCATCCTCGTCACTATCCTGGGAACATGAGGCTTTCAAGCTCCAAAATAATTTAAAAAGCACCATAAATGTGGTCCACGTTCCAATTTCGATATGTTTGTGTGTGGAATTAATTTTTTCACTGAAGGTCTTGACATTCTCTCCTTGGCGCATTTATGAAAGTTTGTGAGACAATTAGTAACAACATCTGAATGGGCAACAAACAATTGGAGTTGGATTTTCACAGTATTTTCAATTTTGATATTTTTAAACCGTCAAACCGTTCTTGTCTGTCAGTCATATAATGCAGGCATATGGGGTCCACCTCAAAGAGCATACACAGAGAAGTCCAAATTAAACATGATTTAATGACTCGTAAATGTAAGTACACATTGATGGCCTAAGACAAGAAACAAGCGGTTTGTGTGAGAAAACGAACAGTATTTATATCGTTTTTACCTCTTGTAAACACAGCCACGTCTAAGTGATCTGAGGGCGCCGGCGCTTTGGTCTTTTCCGGAAGTGATCTCTCGCGCGTGTACGTCACTCATTGTTTACACAGAACAGAGATTGTAGGTAAGACGGCTAATTAAAATGGTACTAATTTGCGCTTATCCGGGATGTTTATCCGGGATGCCCTTGAGGTAAGCTAAAACATATCAAAAATGAATTTCAAAGTGAACTATCCCTTTAACAACTAGCTGAAACATTCTAGACTGACTGAACACACTTACAGACGGCAGTCGTTTTTAAACACCACTGCTAATTACTTTTATAATCGGCCTTAAAGCGGTTGGAATGATTTAGGACTTAGGATTTAGTCAAACTGATACGTTTTCTCTTTCAGTCTCTAAAGTTAACAGCTAACTGGAGAGGAAGATTTTCAGTGAATATTGACTTAAATGTTGGTATGTCACAAATCTATTGTATGGCTTTAGAATATATCTCACAAGTCATATATTGTGAGCCTGACAGTCCCAGTCTTCACTAACTTACAGTATATGGTAAAAGGCCAGGATATTCTTCAAGATCACCTTTTGTGCTCTACACAGTAAAGAAAGCTTACATATTTGAAACGATGTGAGATAATAACACTCGGTTGCTAGAGTGTGGTACATGATTTGCGTAGGAGCCAACAAACATGTCTGCACAATGTTCTGGTGCTGAGATATGGCTTATTCATGTTGTTCAGGTGGTTTCTAGGGTGCTCTGGGTGGTTGCTAGGGTGTTGCTAAGTGGTTTCTATGGTATTCTGGGTGGTTGCTAGGTGGTTGCTAGGGTGTTCTGAGTGGTTGCTATGGTGTTGCTAGGTGGTTGCTAAGGTATTCTGGGCTGTTTCTAGGCAGTTGCTAGGGTATTCTGGGTGGTTGCTAGGCGGTTGCTTGGGAATCTTCCGAGAATTTTCACATGAATAAATGCACAGATCCTCTTCCATTGCTTGTGCTCATTAATGGTCCAGTGGTTGAATTGATTTGTGACAAATGTTGAGTGAAATAGTGGTACTCCTAGAGTTCCTCAGAGTTCTGCCCCAACACACTTAGCAATCCTAAAAACCTTTATTAAAGGAACACTTCGACTTTTTGGGACTTTAGCTTATTCAACCTTTCCCCAGAGTTAGATAAGTCCATACCTTTTTCATCTCCGTGCGTGCTGTAAGTCTGGTTGACGCACCCACCGCTAGCCTAGCTTAGCACAAAGACTGGATGTAAATGGATATAGCTAGCACACTAATCCCAATAAGTGACAAAATAACGCCAACATTTTCCTATTTACATGTTGTGATTTGTATAGTCACAGTGTACAAATAACAAGGTAATATGAGACACAGCCACTTTTTAAATGTTTAAATACTGGGAACTATTTTCTCAGAAGGCGAAGCACTGCTACTTGGGCGGAGTGATAACCGCAGCACCCGAGAAGCGCCGTGGTGAGGAGCAGAGAGCGTGTCTCAGGTGCTGCGGTTATCACTCCACCCAAGAAGCAGTGCTTCGCCTTCGGAGAAAATAGTTCCCAGTATTTAAACGTTTAAAAAGTGGCTGTGTCTCATACTAACTTTTTATTTGTACACTCTGTGACTATACAAATCATAACATGTATATAGGAAAATGTTAGCGTTATTTTGTCACATATTGGGATTAGTGTGCTAGCTGTAGCCATTTACATCCAGTCTTTGTGCTAAGCTAGGCTAGCGGTGGGTGCGTCAGACAGACTTACAGCACGCACGGAGATGAAAAAGGTATGTATGGACTTATCTAACTCTGGGGGATACAGTGAATAAGCTAAAGTCCCAAAAAGTCGAAGTGTTCCTTTAACAGATTCAGGTGTGTTTAATCAGGATTTGAACTATACTCTGCTGGATAGTGGCTCTCCAGGAGCAGGACGGGACAACCCTGCTTTAAGCTCATGAAAACCCCATTTTATTTTCATGGAAGTTGAGATTACCAACCTGACCCTGTGTTGCTTCAATACTCTTGTTTACCTCTTTGACCTCAGAGAACGCAAGAAGAACCAGAGACAAGAAGCAGAGATTTATGTCGCACCCTTCTCCAGACTAAACAGACCACTGACAGAGAAAAAGGAATTAAACAAGAGCGATGTTTGATATTCTTCAAGTACCGTGAGATCCAAGGGACATATTAGCCGCCAATGATAAAACGTTCTGCAGATTTCTGCAGTCTTGGTGGTCCAAAGAAATCAGACTCAAACTATTCGTCGTCAGTATAGAGTCTGTTCTCAATAGCTATTTCCAAATGGAATGAAAGTGTCAGAGCCTGAACTCTGACTCAAGTTTACTAACAGTTGTTCTTATTTCGTTTATCAACATGAACTTAGGCAAGGCAGTGTATTTTGAGCTGCGTTACATAGCAATCTGAGTTCCCTCACCTATGATGTAAGAGTGCACTGTGGTAAACCCTTCCAAGTAGGACAGTTCCGGCAAGTCCACAGCCGACCTTTAAAACCATCTGCTGAATTTAAACTGGTTGACGAGGTGGAGGGGCAAGTATTTTGGGGCTTAGCATGCCTCTCCTGTGCCCATGTCCCGGCAGGGTGTCAGGGTGGCGTAACCGCCCTCGCTGTGGTCAGAACACGCTGATATCTCGACAGACCACAGGGACAGAACAACACATCCTCATGCTTCAGTTTAGCAGGACTGGGGATTGCATGAGGAAACGGGCCGCAGAGCTGCATGTTGGCAGGATTGCTGTTTGGGTTGCAACACGCTCCCTCAACCCAATAACGTAAAAATGCAAGGAGAACGATGGGAAATGTTTGGACACACATGATGTCGGACAGTTTCGCCACTGATTATATGTTCCAGCAGTGATGTAGACGTTTGGAGCCTTGGGATTATTATAAGGGGACCAGATTTCTGAATCAGAATTTTCCTAGTATGTGAAAAGCAAGTCAGATGAATACACAGAATTCATAAAGCCATAACCGAAAAGTACCCTGATGACCTACTGCTTCTGGTCAGATTTTGAAATATGCATCCAAATGACACTATTTTCCCATGAACTCATGGGAGAGTCGTCATTATTCATTAATGGCGAGGAATGGCAACATATGTGATGCACTTATTCATATATTATATTATATTATATTATATTATATTATATTATATTATATTATATTATATTATATCATAAGGGTGGGAATCTTTTGGTAACTCACAATTCTAGATTTTGAAACAAATTTCGATTTGATATTTGCATAGATTTGAGTCTACTTTATTGTTTTGTGTTACTTTTCCTAATTGACTGCGGTAAATAGTTTAATAGGTAAGAAAAAAATCCCACAGAATTAAATTAGAAATGTATTTAGTTTTTCTTCCCATTTTAGTCAACCCAATATTATAAAACAAATGTCATTTCAGCTGACTTTACACACATGACTGGCAGTTTTCTGTAATAAAGCAAAGCAGGCGATTTTATTTTATTTTGATATTATAAATAGGAAGAAAGAAGCAGATTACTAACAATACGACAAATACAATAAAACATGATACAAATTAAATAAACTTTATGTTTTTCGGGTACAGTAGCCTATGTTTATTTGTAGTATGAAATACTACAAAAATGTAAAAATCAAATATAAAAAATTAAACATTATATGGTCTTCACTGCACGGTTTATATATAAATGTATTCATATTAAAGATACAAAAGGAATTCAGTCAAAAGCAGCGAGTGATTTGTTTTTAAATCAACATTAATGAAACAGATGGTAAGTTTATGAGGCTACTGTCCCTTTAAGAATGAATGTGCAGATCTAATATAC
This sequence comes from Chrosomus eos, assembly GCA_036326025.1. NCBI lineage: Eukaryota > Metazoa > Chordata > Actinopteri > Cypriniformes > Leuciscidae > Chrosomus > Chrosomus eos. The sequence continues at coordinate 13,353,451 of CM070825.1, forward strand.
TGTTACACATCCGGTTTTCTCCTAACTGTTTACCTTCATGCAGGACATACAATACTATGTTTACATGAATACTCCACACAGTGTGCATTTTGACTTAATGGTGTGTGTGTATTTGACCGTTCAAGTGCAATAAGCTGTGAAAGAGAACTGAAATGGGGATCGCATGCATCTGAGAGGCGGCATCTGTGCCTATATATTGTATGTTACTTATGTTATTTTTTGTTATATTATTATCATCAATATGGACATTTCAAGGATAGGCCACCAAAACAGGGACGTCTTGTCACCCTCGGCTATTACCACCACACAAAAAATGTAGGCTTCTCCATTAGTATTTAGGTAGAAAATGACTTTAAAATGTGTAGCGGTTTTCCTACAATGTTCAACATGGTTGCGTGACTTCAATCACACAATACTCACCTAGAGCTCTAAAAACCCAACTGAAGGAATTTGCACCAACTGGTTTGTTTTTCCTTCTCTTTGCAAGATTTAAGAGCCCATCAGATGCTGAGGGTAGACATACTGGACCATTTAAAAGCAAATAGTCTTGGAGAGTGAGTCAGAGTGAGTCACAGAGTTGTTTGCTATGGCAGTAGGTGAGCACGGCACCAGCATAAGAAACTCATCTTTACTGTAAATCAACACTCTCGTCAAAGGGCTCATGTCACGGGAAACGAGATTTTCCTTGTTCTTTTGAAATTAGAAGCTACACAGATCATTTTCATGTTCACGGTGCTAAGCATCCTCTAGTTCACCTCCACCATTTATTAAAAATAAATAACAAGAAATGATTCTTGAGCATCAAATCATCATATTAGAATGATTTCTGAAGGATCATGTGACGCTGGAGTTATGAAGCTGAAAATACAGCTTTGATCACAGGAATAAATTACATTATATTGCAGAAGAAAACAGTTATTTGAAATCGTAGCGATATTTCACAGTTTTACTGTTCTTACTGGTTTTGTGATCAAATAAATAACACTTTAGAACATTAGTTAACATTAGTTAATGTATTAACTAACAGGAACTAACAATGAGAAACACATTTGTTACAGTATTTATGAATCTTTTTTAATGTTAGTTAATGCGGGGCAACGATTAATCACGATTAATCGCATCCAAAATAAAAGTTTGTGTTTACATAATATATGTGTGTGAACTGTGTATAATTATTTTTTATATATATAAATACACACATATGCATGTATATATTTAAGAAAATATGCTATTTATATATAAAATATTATATTTATATTAGGGCTGTCAAACGATTAATCGCGATTAATCACATCCAAAATAAAAGTTTGTGTTTACATAATAAATGTGTGTGTACTTGTAAAATTATTTTGTATATATAAGTACACACACATGCATTTATATATTTAAGAAAAAATTGTTATTTATATATAAAATATTTATATTTATATATAATATAAATTATATATAAATCTATATATAGTATATACATGCAAATATTTCTTAAATATATACAAGCATGTGTATGTATTTATATATATAAAATAATTATAGACAGTACACACACATTTATTATGTAAACACAAACTTTTATTTTGGATGCGATTAATCGTGATTAATCGCTTGACAGCCCTAATTTATATATAATATTAATTATGTATAAATATATATACAGTATATACATGCAAATGTTTCTTAAATATATACATGTGTATGTGTATATTTATATATAAAAATAATTATACACAGTACACACACATATATTATGTAAACACAAACTTTTATTTTGGATGTGATTAATCGCGATTAATCGTTGCCCAGCACCATGTTACAGTGCATTAACTAATGTTAACAAATACAATCATTGATTTTAATAATGTATAAGTAAATGTTGAAATGTTAATATTAACTAAGATTAATAAACACTGAAGAAGTATTGTTCATTCTTAGTTCATGTTAAATAAAGTAGTTAACTAATGAACTTTATTAGCAACTCCAAACTTTTAACAGTATTGTATAAGTGCACTTAAATTATACAAAAGCATATGTAGCTTTTTAAAACAGAAAAACTCTGATGCTCTTCTTTAACTTATATGTTGGCACTTTTACATGAATGTAGGTCAGAGCTTAAGATTATGGAAATATAATTGCTGTAAATAGGTGTGAATGGTGAAAACAAAATGGCTTTGTGCACTTTTCCGGCAGAAGTGATGTTTGTTATTAAGCGTCTCTCATTCAGAAGCAGACTTGAGCCGTCACGTCACATTTCCTGTGAGAAAGAAGAGCTTCATCTGCTGCTGACTGACAAATGAGGGAGTGAGAGCGATAGCAGCGACGGACGGGGCCACCCAGACTGATCACAGGGGCCACCGCTCAACATGCTACATTTCTCGCCTCATTTTTGCGCGTGGAAGTGAAAGAGAGAGAGAAATATGTGTCTTGATGCCAGTATTTGTGTGGGAGTATATTGTAGCCGTCACTTTTATGAGCCTGCCGGCTGCCGAGGCCCCAAACCGCAGGCATTACCCTCTCTCCACTGTTGTGCAACTCTTTGCCCTAAAGTGATTATACGTGGTGCCTGTCAGACTGGCCCCGCTATTATGACACATAGACACACAGTGAGCGGCTTCGGCTCTCATGCCTTTCCACACACAATATTCAAACGCTGACCCTCTTCCGTGCCGAAAAGCGTATCGAGGGTTTCATCTTGATTCTGTTTCGAGATTGCCAGAGAATATTGGATGTGTTGGCTTTTTATCTTCATCAGGCACACACTGAGGGATTTCCTTTAGCATCTTTAACATATCTAATATAATAACTCTTTCAGGTACTAAACAGTATGAACATTTTAGTTCATCTTAGTACACATTTTACTATATTCAAATCCCCCCCACCACCAAAAGAGAAAATATCCAGGTTCTGTGGGTGAAAATGCCTTTTGATGAGGAGAAAAGAGAGACTGGTTCAAGCTGATAGAAATACCAATTGAGCATCGTTTAAACATCACAGCCAACCAGAGTATTATTGCTGATCATGTTCATCCCTTTATGAACTCAGTGTATCATCTTCTGATGGCCAAGGAGAACATGCCAACTCAACTCATCTCAAACTGGTTTCTTGAACCTGACTAGTTCACTAAACTCTCCACAGTCACCAGATCTCAATCCAGTAGAGCACTTTTGGGATGTAGTGGAACGGGAGATGTTTCAATATCACTGTGTGATGTTATCATGTCAATATGGATCAGAATCTCTGAGAAATGTTTCCAGCACCTTTTTGAATCTATGCTATGAAGATCAAACGCCGTTCTGGAGGCAAAAGGGGGTACAACTCGCTAATAGCAAGATACCTAATAAAGGGGCCAAAAAACAAACAAACAGTTTTGAACATTAATAATAAGAAATGTTTCTAAATCAGCATATTAGAATGATTTCTGAAGGATCATGTGACACTGAAGACAGAAGTGGGTCAACATTTGAATATTGTATGTGGAAATGTATCAAGTATTTCATCTTGATTTTGTTTAAGATTGTGTGATTTCGTTTGACATCATTTTAATATCTGCATCTGCTTCTCTTTTGGTGTGTATCTGGTTTAAGATGGACCTGTGACTGTAAACTGTTTTCTCTGGCTCTTTGGGGCTCTGCGTGTGTGGCGGCTGTTTTTGTGATGGTGAATTCCTGTGTTGAGGCCGAGCCAGTTGGGTAGATTAAACGTGTGCCCACATGTGCTCTCCGTTTTGTTTCAATGAATCATTCATTTGGTGTTGTTGGCCTGCCGACTCACTGAGGTCGAACACAACATAGTGGAGTGGCGGGAGTTTTAAGCCTCTCCACTCGGGTTTGTTTTGTTTCTGCATGTTGTTGATGTTTTGGTGATGAAGGTTTTCATGCGTCAGACTCTTCCTGTCACAGACGCTGGGGTTTCCGTGACTCATTCAAAACTTGGAGTGAAAAGCTGGATCAACCTCTCAGTGGAATGTGTGTCTGCAGATATTATACTTATATTATGGTGACTGTGATCGGCATTAAATGTTGAATACAATCCAAAAAAAAAAAATCGTTTGAAAAAAAAAATATATTTATTTGCATATTAAAACAAGTCTGTGTAATGAAAAGTAAAGTAAAGTAAAGATCTTCAAAGTCTTATTAAATCTTAAAAAAAGAATAACATGCATTTGAATATACAAATAACAATTATATATCGGTGTGTATATATATATTATATATATATATATATATATAGATTTTGTTTGTATAAAATTGCTTTATATAAAATGTATTTATTTACTTTTTTATTTAAGTTTTTTTGTCATATTATATATATTTTTACATTTTTATTTTTACATTTTATATATATATATATATATATATATATATATATATATATATATATATATATATACACACACACCGGTATATAATTGTTATTATATATATTCAAATGCATGTTATTTATGTATGTATATAATTTTGCATTACATTTTTATTTTTATGGTAGTCTATATTTTAAATTATTAAAAGTTATTTTACATTACAAATATATTTTCAGATATTTCAAAGATTTACTATAAAATAAATGTAAATTTAATAATTAAATAACATCACATTATAATATTGTAAACATTACAGCCATTACTAAATTAAGACTTATTAAATATGACATTTTATGTTATATTTGTATAATTAGGATATTATCATTTATCATTTTTATTATTAGTATTATTAATAATAAAATACATGTGTATTAAATATTAATTAATTATTAAATAGAATAATAGTAAATAATTAACTATATATATATATATATATATATATATATATATATATATATATATATATATATATATATATATATATATATATATATATATATATATTAGATTATATTAATATGTAATTATTGTACTAATTATTCTATAAGTAGTTATAATATTATAAGGACTTTAGTAATCACTCATCATCACTAAAGGTAGGCTATATTAAGTATAATTTCTACCCATAGAGGACACTTATACATCCTGTGTTCACAAAATGGCCCTCAGTTGAAGAAGTTCTCCTCGCCTCTGACAGGAAGTCATCATCAGTGTGAGTAAAGTGATGTCATCGCTCAAGGAGAGAGTGCTGACTCTTCCTGTTCCCCTGTTTCCTCTAAACCCCCACCCAAACCTTCCCTTCATCCTTCCCTTTCCTCTTCCACATTCCCGTCTCCCACACGGAGCCGTCGGATGTTTCCGCAGTCGCAGTGGAATCTGCATTATGGGGCTTTTTGGCTGACGCCTCATGAAAAAGCCAAGAGGGATCGAATTCAACGTGCAATTAGACCTGGCCTCTGATCCGCACACGTCTTAACTTGATCTGAACCAGAACCACTTATGTTACTACAAATCATTGCATGTAGACACTAAAGCCCTTTATTCTTCCTCTCACAATTACTGAGTGATCAGTCACATCAGAGACAGCTCGTAAACTTTTGGATGAACCTCACTATGACATGACTGAAAGAGAAAATTAAGCATATTTTTGTACCTTTATGATATTTTTCACAACAATTAAGCAATATCTCCTCCTAAGTTTTAATTATTATTCTCAAAGGAGATTCTCGTTACTGTAATTACAGTTATTTTCTCATTAAAACATTACTGCAATTGTGTTCTTTCATTTAATCAGTGCTATTTTAGTATCATCTTTATACTATTTTAGTACTAGTACTGTCAAATCGATTAATCGCATCAAACATAAAAGAATTGTTATGTTATTGTGTCTATATATATATATATATATATATATATATATATATATATATATATATATATATATATATATATATATATATACACTGTATACTGTATATGTACTGTATGTATATATACTGTATACACACACACACACACACACACACACACACACACACAACATATATATATATATATATATATATAGATGTGAATAATTGTGATAAATTGATTTGACAACACTAGTTTAGGCATATTTTAAATTAGTTGTTAGATTTTTTTATGTTGACTTTCATTTAAGTGTAATTTTCTTATGAACTTTTGTCATTTTTATTTGTTTCTATTTAGCTTTATTGTATTTTTAATTCAGTTTTTTTTTGTTGTCATCTTAGTTCTTCAACTTAAAATATATTTTATGTCAGTTAGTTGGCAAGACATTTGTAGCATTTCTAATTTTCGTCTAGGTTTTATAGTTGTAATATAATTTGTAATATTTTTAGTTAATAGTAAACAACCCTGATTTAAATCTGCATAAATTAAAAGCTTCTATAATGTATAAATACTTCTAAAATTAAATCAGGCTAATTATTGATTTTTTTCCCACATTATTTTAGTGTAACTGTACTTATTTGGTGTGGAAGAAAATCTTAGGCTTAATTCCTTCTTTTGATTTTGTACTGAAATATGACTCAGTCATTTCTAAAAAGTCTGCGACGTTTACTTTATATACGTCAATACGCGTAGCATTTCCCATAAACAAATCATGATGAACAAAGAATTGAACTTCCTAAATTTGCCCCCCAAAAAAGAACATAATTAAAAAATAACCGTAGACCGATTAACCCGCATCCTTGATTTGACCACTTCCTGTTGCTGAAAATACGTCTTCTCCTCTCCTCAGTGAATCTGCTTTCTATGCCCTCAATTCCCCATTGGTAAATATTTCACATTCTTACACCATGAAGTACTTCAAAACATACACACGTCTACCTTTCAGTTTAAATAGCTCTCGTGAGCTCTGACAGATCCACTCCTACAGAAGACATCTGGTATGATTTCACTAAAGCAGACGGACATATTCAACACAAACCAAGCTCTTTTTCCCTTCTTACACATATAGTGGCATGACAGACTTAAGCAATGCGTCTTAGTCATGTATTTGCGCAACAGCACATTCATTCAGCTGTCTATTGTACAGTCAGCATTATTGGCATATTTAATTGATTGTACCGGCATAATTAAAATTGATGCATTTGTGAAACAGCAGCAGTAGCCTCATATTTGATGCATGAGTTGAACATCTAATAGTGCTCGCATTCAGAAATGCGCTTTATGTAAACCCTGCAGGCCAACCACTCACAGGTCAAACTTGCGTGACCTCAAGTGAAGTTCAAGAATCGTCAGCTCGCGTTTAAAGTGAACGTGTGTCAGAGATCACCAGTCTTGATACCATTAGCATTCTTCTCAGCCAAATCCAGCGAGGATAGGCACTGCTGCCGAAACAACCCCAATTTTCATATTTTGACAAATTAGTTGAACAGTTAACAATTAACACTCCCACTCTAAGCTCGGTGTCTTACTAAAACCTTTTAGTCTAGAAAAAAAGAGAATAAATTAATTAAATGACTAATTATTTTGCATACTAGCCTACTGCTTGTACTATAAGGTTTTCGTTCATCTTCGAAACACATATGAAGATAATATTTTTAATGAAACGTGAGAAATTTCTGTTCCTTTATTGCAGGGCCCTTTAACAGACATTGTTTTTTTTAATCCAATGTGATATTACATTTGAATCATTCGTTTTTAAGGACAGTCAAGTGGAACAGTTCTTAGCACTCCCACTCTAAACTAAAGTTGTGTCCCAAATAACTCACTATACACTAGTATATACTCAACCGTCTATGGATTTTATACAGTTGGGGTCTGATAGCCCCTCTATCTCCGCTACTCAAAGAAAACTGCGACAGTTGAGTTTAGGGAGGGATGCAACAAACAATTATTTTAATGGTGCACAATATATCAGCCACCAACTGTATCGGCCGATATATGTTCATTTGTAATATTATCGTTAATTATAATTATGTTATCGCCAAATAAGAAAATTTGGCTGATAAATAATGGCTGGCAAATATTTCCTTCAGCTGAGCCCACTCATGGTGTTGAATTGTTTGGAATATGATTGAAATCACTTTAAAAAGGAAAATATAGTTAAGTGCAACATGTCCTATAGGCCACATAGAATATTAATGAGATGGCTTTTAATGGCTTTTGTTTTTGTAATCAAAACATTTTTCAATTTGGATTTAGATTTATCGGCCTATATATCGGTTATCGGCTTTCAAATTTGAAGGATTATCGGTTATCGGTATCGGCCAAAATGTTAATATCGGTGCAACCCTAAATTATTTTGATAATCGGTTAATATAATGATTATTAGAACGATTCGTCGTCGATTATTTCACCTTTGATCAATTATTCAGCTTTTGCAGTTAGTTCAAATATTGAGTTATACCTATTCTAACTCATAAATAAAACAAGGAAATCACTTCATATGTTGAAAATGTTTTTTAAATGAACTTAAATGAACGCCAAATGAATAGACCAATCTCTTTCAGTTTTTCTGTCCTCCTCAGAAGTCCTCAATAGTCCAACTGCTACAAAGACTGGTGTGTTTTTATTGGGATTGGCAATGACACAAATTTCCAATTCGATTTCTTTAAGCTTGCTATTCAATCTCTCTACTAATGCTGTATGCTATACAGGAAATCTAGTTAGCTGGTACATTAAAATAATATTACAGGTTAAAATAACTGATTTGTAGCTGCATATAATCCAGTTTTATAATAGTAATTTTGGTAACACTTTATTTGAAGGGGTGTGCATAAGACTGACATGACACTGTCATAAACATGACATAACACCTGTCATAAACAGGAAGGAGTCTTTATGAATGTTTATGACTGTTGTCATTAAGTGTCATTCGGTAAATTATGACACTTTCAATGCAAAGTTGACATTGTTTAAAATGTCTTTGTTATGACAACTTGACATTACCCAAGACAAAAATGTCTTGATTATGACAACTTGAAATTAACAAAGACGGAAATGTCTTTGTTATGACAACTTGACATTAACCGAGAAATCATAACCTGTCAACCTGTGACAACTTTGGCCGTCATGACACCATTGTAACTGTGTCATGAATATTTTACTTGTCCTCAAGTAAAGTGGAACACATTGTATTAGTTATAAAGATGTCATTAAGGGTTATTACACTGCAAAATGCTTGAAGTTTGATAATTAGACCTGTTATGACATATTTGTGACAGGTTGACAGGTTATGATTTCTTGGTTAATATTAAGTTGTCATAACAAAGACATTTCCGTCTTTGTTAATGTCAAGTTGTCATAATCAAGACATTTTTGTCTTGGGTACTGTCAAGTTGTCATAACAAAGACATTTTTGTCTTTGTTAATGTCAAGTTGTCATAACAAAGACATTTTAAACAATGTCAACTTTGCATTAAAAGTGTCATAATTTACCGAATGACACTTAATGACAACAGTCATAAACATTCATAAAGACTCATTCATGTTCATGACAGGTGTTATGTCATGTTTATGACAGTGTCATGTCAGTCTTATGCACACCCCTTCAAATAAAGTGTTACCGTAATTTTTTTAATAGTAGTACAAATATGAATATGTAATAGTGCATCTATATTTAGCAAAATTCTCCTCTCTAGAGTTCATTTTGCTTGCTAACTATCAAGTTTAGGGTCATTGAATGGCTTTCCTGAGGTAAATAACCTTACATGACATCGTTTGCATGGAGTTTTATTGACGTCTTTCTCCGGTTGAAACTCTGATTGAGCAATTAAATGAGACAGGTTGTACAGTATCTATCAACATACCTTCTGATGTTCATTCATGTTTATTTTGTGCTGTAACTAGTAGTAAAGGGGAATAAAATGTTCTTCCTCTTCAAACGTGCCGCTTAAACTGAGGCGCTGTCTGTCACGCCACATTAAAAAGAGCCACAAAACCACAATCATTGTTTGAATTTTATAGTAAAATTGACAACATTTAAAAGCTGAGACTTTGTTTTATATTTAAAAGTAACCTGCTCTGTCTCGTCTGTCTGTCTTTTTTTGTACTTCACATTTTTTTATTGATATCACTGCAGCGCCCCACTGGTCAAACCACGTTATTGCAGGCTCTTGAAATAGGTAATATGAGATCAAAAGTCTATTTTATATTGTCGATAATATCGACTAATCATTTCAGCCCTAGTTGAGTGCTTGACGTGACCAACATGCCACACTTGTGGGTATTTTAAGTGCACTTTTTCTCTTTGGAATCCTTAGTGTGAACACACTACTCACTATTTATACTACAAAGCGACATAAAATAGTGCACGCAAATTGGGGACGCACCTTATTTCTTACTAAAACCTTTCAGTAAAGCCACCCACGGTTCAAGGTTGCGTGACAGTTAGTGTCTACGGTGCTCAAATAAGGTCTCTTGCGGCCTGGCTGCAATAACACCCTAGAGGCAGACATCTGTCTGGCTACACTTGTCTACTGTACCGTAGCCTAGCTGTCGCTAACACTCGGACCCACCTATGAAACCCCACCTCACCACAAAGACATGGAATAGTGTGTCGTAACCACACAGAGTCTTTATCCAAGAAAAAGACACTTTCTCTCGAGCACACTTTAAAATATCTCCTTCCCTGATGGCCACAAACGTGGCTCTGTCCGTGCACAGCGACATTCTGTACAAATGTTGGCTATACGTATACTAGTGCGATACATGCAGCCCAGAGGATGCAATTAAACATCATATTAAGTCACTTAAGTACTTTTAATGTTTGTTAATTGTGTACTTTGGGTGTAGAAGCAGTATACGTGGCAGTGGAGTTACTTATGGTGTAGTTGCAAGTAAGGGAGATGTAAGAAATGTGGTGTGAACCAAAAAGTTTAAACCATGCAGGAAGGAATCCTAAACTATCGTCATGTTAATTTGTATTATTAGTATAGGCCAACTGCATACTGCACAGTATAGACGGTACACGGTCTATTGTTATTGGGTCAATGAAATGGTTCATTTTTTGCCTAATAATATTTTCAAAAATACATTAAAGTGCCCCTATTATGCTATTTTAATAAGACGAGCATTTGTGGTTAAAAAGTATATATTCAAAAATGCATACTGCAGAAATGAGTAGCATGGTAGCATTTTGTTAAGACACTAATAATAAGTTGCTTTGGGAGAAGCATCAGATAAATCACAAATTAGTTTGAAGTATAGTCATGGATCATCAAGCAGTGACTTTTATTTTAGATTTAAGGTCATTCCCCTTATATTTTTTAATCGCTTAGTCTTTCCATTCAAAAATTTGCAACAAAACTTATCTCATATCAGAAAATACAAGTTGGCGCAGGGCATTGAGTGCAGAATCACTACAGCAAACCACCATTAAAAGGTCATGTTGATGCACTTCCTGCCAATGAGAGCATCCGCAACCTGCAAAATGTGTGAGAAAAGAAGTGTGAGAGGTGCTATATCTATTTCCTTCTGAGGCCGCCCACCTCGGCCCTGGCAGCTCTCTCGGTTTGATTCATCAACTGTTTTTGATGACGCCAACCTGATTCGCAGGGCAGCCTACCTCACTTGACACCCCATGGCCAAACCGCACTTTTCCACCAGTGAACTGCAAACATAAGTAAATATATAGAATTTCATAAAGAGGCCGTGTTGTTTGCGCTGCTAAGAAAGGTCACTTGGATTAGCGATGGAATCTTCTCCATTGACGTTAAGGACGGTCCTTTGAGACCAAAACACTGCCTGTGTTTATAACGTTAGCGTGTCGGTACAGCTGTACAAATGCTCAAAGGAAATGACTTTTAGATTGAGGCTCTTAAAATATGGTGTGCACTACAATCATGGAAGTTCATTGTTAGCAATGCTGTTGTGTATGCCTTCAGAAATCATTGTCGTTTGTTGGACTTGCTCTGTACTTTTTTCCCTCCCTTTCTCCCACCTTTTCTGCTATCGGACGCCTGTGTTTTGATAAGGAAGCGTTAGCTCTCGAACCCGTCCTTTTCTGGGCAGCGTGGACTGTGGCTCCAGTGTTTTTGCGCGTAACGGTGATATTAGCTGGATTCGTATCAGTGCTAGCCAGTACTTCCTGCTCTAATACAATGGAGAGGAAGTCAACTAATAGTGCTGCATAGCGACGACTGCTATCCTCTTTGAAACCATGTGTTAACCTTTCCGCCATCAATTTGTATGCCACAACAGGGCCATCGGGGGCATAACATACACACGTTGACACTCACGTGCACACAGTGTACACGTGTTAAGAAACAGTCATGAAGTGTACTTGATTTTAAGTTATATTAAGTTAAATATTATCTGCAAACTACAGTTTACAGTTTATGCTTTAAAGGACATTAAAAGTGCACATTCAATACAATCTCAGAAAGGGTGTTAGCGTGATGTGCTGTAGCTAAATCTCTGTGGTTTGCAAAGTTCACTAGTTGTCCATCAACTTGTCAATTTTGAAAATATGTGGTTTAACACATCATTATAACCAATTTTTCCTTGTTCCAACCTGATAAATAGTTCAGATATCTTTAAGACTCGACCTTGAGTAGCTATTATGTCTTTGCAGGCTAATATTAATCAGGCTAATGGAAAGCTAAACTGTAAAACCTGGAGCATGAACATGATTTATGCAAAATCAAATTAGTTGCTGGTTTGCATAATACTAAAAGACTGCCTTAGGAAACTACTGTGGTGTATCCTAGTGGGATTTTGCTCTCAAATACTGAAGAAGTGCTCTTTGGCAAGCGTTAAACTGCTTGGCTAATGCTCAGCTATGCTAGCTGACGGATATTGTCTGGGATGTGTGTACCCAGAATCTTTTTTTGCAGATGTTATGAAAGAAAATTGCCAGCAACCCTTCAGCCATGGCAGACCGCCTCGTCTTTTCACACAACGTATCAAAGCTCTCTGCCTTCAACAACATCACTTGCGCAAGAACTTATTATCAAGCACCCAGTGGCGAGAATAGTGTACTTGTGTTTTTTTTATTTACACACACACACACACACACACACACACACACACACACACACACACACACACACACACACACACACACACACACACACACACACACACACACACACACACACACACACACACACACACACACACACACACACACACACACACACACACACACACACACACACACTATACGATACTGGTACTAAGAATTTTCCAACCATTAAACATGCGTTCTATACAGTGTGTTGTATTCGAATGAAATACAAACTACATTGGTCATGTTGTCGTCACGTGACCTACAGCCCCAGTTGCGTCACTTCACTGCCAGTCACAACTCCTCTCCCGTGGCCTCATGGGATAGGTCAGGTGTGCACTTCGGAAATCAATGAAAGTCCCGGTACTTTTCGCCTACTGTTTTCTGACCACTACGAATTCTAACACTTTGCCTACTAGCCTATATAGTATGTAGTACATACAGTACGATCCGGTCTCCATCTCCATTTCTAATTTATTCATTTTGGAGTTTTGTTAGGGAAAATTTTCCACAGATATTTTACCATGTAAAGTTCATCCAAAATCACATACTTAGTAGGTTCTACATTAGATAAAGAACTTCCCTCACAACCGTTGATGTAATGCGTGTAGTATAAATGCAATTCATATACAGTACTACATCCACCATGTTGGCATTGTCATGTTATCTACGACATCAGTGGCGTCGCTTCTCTACCAACTTATGGCTTTATGGGATGGAAGAGTGTCCATCGGATGCACACTCAAAAATCTCGGCAAATGTAATAAATCATCCGCCTCATACTGTGTCTTGAAGGATTCGGACGTACTACTCAACGTGTAGGCCTACTTCTTTTATACTCTATATAGTATGGAGGTACATTGTTTCGGACGCAGGGATATAATGCTAAAGGGATAAGAAACTGTAGTTGTCCTTAATAAACTCCTGATGGTAAATTTTTATCACTGAGGTAAAAGTTGAGAAGATGACTTTGATTTGAATCGCTACCATCGTTAACATCGGCAAGAGTCATATTGTCATACATTTGCAATTCCCAGTTAATTTTACATCAGAATGGTGGTAATGTAAGTGGAAAGAGTGGTATTTCAAGGATACCAGTAAAAATTAGGTTTCTTCCAGGAAAAATGGAGAGGAGCTTTGAGAAAATTGGATTGAGGAGTTGCACACTAGGAGCTCTGTCTAGCAGGTTTCCCCTCACCCAAAATTCAATTAGGATGAGCTGACGTCATCGCGTGACACAGGTTTTCTTTTGTGACAGCACGAGTATGTGATCAACTGGTTCACGAGCCGATGGTGTGTCAGAGTGGCGTGTTCGAGAGAATAAAGGGGATGAAAGGACAAAGGAAAAAATTCAGAAAAGAGTATCATGTATAGATGGTTACCGTTAAATGAAAAGCGCATTAAAATCATTGCGATGTTGTCAGACAAATTATTGTGAATAAATTGTGAATATTATACATATCGCCCAAATTTCACATTTATTTTGGGTTTAGCAGTCATCATTCAATATTCAGGAATGTGGATTTTTCCATACTTTTCCACATTTTTGTGGCACTGTGTTCTTTTACACACTCTGCAGCTCATGATCCGATGTGTTCCGTTGCTGCATCCTTATTTGCATATCCGCCCTAATTAGTATTCGAAATTAGAATTAGTGTGTCCCAAATCGTAGTGTTGAAATGAGTATTCCAAAGGAATATCCCGGATGGTCTACTTTTTCCAGTTAGAATCCGAAATGCAGATCCGTGCACACTCTTAACGGCTAATATTTCCTTGCGTGTTGGACGAGAATTCGATTAGAACTACAAACACGAATAAAATGTGTTAAAAAAACTACAAACATGGTGGAGTCCGACGGTTAAGCAGAGAGGTTTAGATAAAGGGGTTTAATAATCATATCTAACCTGACCAAATTATATTTATTACATTTTATCCACTTTATATTTAATCTGTAACAACATTGTGAACTTTTGTAATGATACGGTTGGTCATTAACTTTTAAATGCATCATAATGTGAACACATGAGGAGAGTTCATTGCATGAAAGACCCACAACTGGCAGATCAACGTGAAATTAAATGAAATTGAATGTGAAAGATTTTAACTGTGACAATGGTTTAACGAGGATGTAATGATGCATGTAACTAAGCGACAAAGCGTCCGTTAAAGAGGCGATTATGGCGAAGTAGTATGTCCCAAAGCTTGCCTACTATTCTGATACACACTCAAAAGTATGTACTTTTTCTTCACAAAAACAGTATACTTTTAGGACATAGTATATGTGTCTCAGAGCGACTCAATTCACAGTAAATGCTGCTTCATGTTAATCTTTTGAGAAAGAAAAACAGTAAAATAAAAACATTATAAAAAAATACTAAAATAAAATAAAAATAATAAATAATAGTATTTTTTTTTTTTTATAATATATTATTATTATTAAATGTTTGTTTTTATTTTACAGTACAAGAAATATATTTAAATTGTGATATATTTCTTTAGTGACTTGTTTTTTATAATTATTTTTTTTTTAAATTTTGACTAATAGTCATTTTAATTGACAAAAAGAGCAGTACTTATCACATGCCTGAAATTTGTCTTGCAAATATTCTTTCATTTATATTTTAACAGTCAATACTGCCCAAACCACAAAACCAAGCTTGTTCTTTTTACGCCACTTTCTTCAAAGGTCCACCTTCTGTTCAGGGATTTCCTCTTGAACTGTCACATTTCCTCAGTTGCCTTTCCTTGGCAACACATAGCGGTTGCCAGGTACGTGAAGATTGTAATGACGACTGTCGTTTCCCCCTCTGCGGATGATTTTTAATGAAAGCAGGTATGTAAATACAACAGGACGCCAGGCGCGTCATATTTCCCCATCCGCCTCTCCCTGCAAGCCGTGTAAGAGCTCCTTTATTGACTTTTAAAAGTAGGCCAGCGCGTATTACCGTGATTGTGCCCTGTTGGCTAAGATAGCTTATCAAAGTGCAAACACAGGAAATCAACACAAGCTCGAGGAGACACAACTGTGTCCTGTACACTCGAATAGACATTAAGATTTTCTTCTGTCGCAGCTCGGGATTGGCTAATTCACTAGGCCAAAGTGTGGCGGCAATGTATTTAATTTCATCATGCCTTGAAGGCCGACCGATTCAGGCATAGTTTGCAAAATCACACTAAATAAGATTATGCCAACCTGGAGGAAATGGGACGCTAAATCGGTTCTCTTACACCAGCATGATCCAGGGTTATGGAGCGTGATCTTTATTTGGAAGGAAAAGGAGCCCACACTGAAGTCTCGTGTTCAGCTATTGACTGGCTGTATTGAGTTCAGCTGGAGTCCAATATTTCATTTCCCCAGAGTGGAATCCGAAACAGAGAGACAGACGAGAGGCCTGGCGAGACCTCAGCTGGAGCTGGTTCTGATTTGGGAAACATTCTGATCCCGTGAGTCAGACGGCCCCACAGACACACATTCAGGCCAGAGTCAGTCACGAAGGACTTGGCAACTATCACTCCAAGCGGGTTTAGTGTCCTATTCTAAAAAGGCTTTGAACATTTCACCCCCTTTCTGCAAAAACACCAGCTATCTTTAGAGGAATACTCCGGGTTATTTACAGCTTAAACCAAAAGGACGATTTAGTCCTTTACTATGCCAATAAACGCTTTTACTGCAGAATTAATAAAAGTATTTTTGCTTTTGAACTCTCAAATCCATTTGTCTGCTCAATTTACATTGAAAGTGCATTACTTTAAACAAGGGCTCAATCAGGGAGTTGGCCATATTAAGGGCAAAATCTTTCCAGCGCACTGAAACGTTCGCTTCCTAAAATGTCCCACAATGCACCGTGAAAACCAGGGAGCATCAAAGTTCTGAAGCACGAAACCACTCAGACACAATAGATGTTTTAAAACTGTTATTTAATTATACTTGAGCATTAACACACATTGATAGACAGGTGGTAAACATAATCTAGCTACCATTTATAGTTTATACTGCGTCCCAAATCGAATACTTCCTACTATATAGTATGCAAAAAACGGTACAACCAAAACAGTAATATATCCGAATACATAGGCTAGTATTTGAAAAACAGAAGGCGAAAATCCCCGGATGACCTACTTCTTCTGTTGAGATTCTGAAGGGTGTATTTCACAGGGGCAGGATTTACAAACGTCATTAACAACATGGCGGATGTAGTACGTCAAAACTTCATTCATATGACCATTTTCGTACTATATAAAGCATACTTTTTTAATGGTAGCGAAGTAAATTCTTATTTATATTAGTACCTACTCAGTTTCTGTACGTTACAGTTGAAATTTTGAAAGGATGTGTAACAATCAAAGTATTTATCATAATGTACTCGAAATAGAATTAGAAAAAAGTAATATGAGTTCTGCTGTCGTTCATAAATACCAACAGTCATGATGTTTTGTGTCATGTCGCCATAGTCTTCAGTGTCCCAATTTATAGTGTTTTTATTTTGGTGGGATTTGACGCCAAGGACCCTCACATTAGATAATTCGGTAACACTTTACTTGAAGAAGTTTGTGCATAAGACTGACATGACACCTTCATAACCATGACATGACACATGTTATGAATATGAAGGAGCTTTTATGAATGTTTATGACAACTGTCATTAAGTGTCATTCACTCAATTATGACATTTTTAATGCAAATATGACATTGTTTGAGATGTCTTTGTTATGACACCTTGACATAAACCAATACATCATAACCTGTCAGTGTCTTTGTCATGACAACTTGACACTGAGACAACACAACCTGTCATAAATATGTCATAAACATGACATAGCAGATTAATTATCAAACTTAAGAAACCACTTAGCTTTATTGGTTACCATTACATTAAACAGTCAGGTGGTTGGTTTTGACATTGGCTGTCATAGAGCCATTATAACTTTTTAATGACAAATTCAATTTGTACCACTGTAGTTGAGGTCACGAAAAATATTCATGACACAGTTATAATGGCCTCATGACAGCCAACGTCAAAACCAACCACATGACAGTTTAACTTAATTTAATGTTATGTTGTCATGACAAAGACACTGACAGGTTATGATGTTATGGTTTATGTCAAAATGTCATAACAAAGACATCTTAAACAATGTCATATTTGCATTCAATGTGTCATTATTGAGCGAAAGACACTTAATGACAGTTGTCATAAACATGCATAAACCCTACTTACGTATTCATAACATATGTCACGTCATGGTTATAAAGGTGTCATGTCAGTCTTATGCACACCCCTTCAAGTAAAGTGTTACCGATAATTCCCTTGGATCAATTAGACAGCTATATATTTTGACACTTATTTATATTGTGTGAGAAAATTAGTAAATGTGATGGTATGAATAATTAACATTTATATTGTTATTGTACTAAAGCAAAAAAAAAATACTATAACTGGAAATATCAGTAAAATAATTAATTCAAGTCTTCAATTTTTATTCTGTAATGCTTTACACACTAAATATTGCTCCAAAGCAACCTTAAATAAAGAAGATTTCTCATAAATTTCTTTAGATTTCTGTTGTAGCATGTCAGTGTCAATAACAGAAAAAAAAGATACAATTACTGTATGTTACTGCGGTTTTATCCTTCCAATTTGCACAAAAACCTTTGCAGTCTCGTATGTGGATTCTCTATGGCCATTGTTACAAATGAATCCACAATAATTCCAATGATAAATCCCTATGTCGATTTTGTTTTGATTAATCGTGCAGTTGTGCCATATATTGAGGAATTTGGTGAAATGCAGCCCAACTGCTGAAGACTTGATTAAAAAAAGTGCATTTTAATAATAATAAAAACAGTCTACAGCTTCAGCACGCCTCTGACGCAATTTACAGGAAGTGCGTAACAGGAAGTGGCGAGCACAGTATGTCTGCATACTGCAAATCTAATAGAAGATTGTTTCCTTGTAACCGCTGAACTTCTGACACTCGTACTGGCCTGACTTGGCTTGTTAGAAACAGTCTGTGTGTGAGGATAGAGATAGAAAGAGTTGGATTTGGTAGTGTGTATTTCTGCTCATCTGAGTCTCTGTATGTGAGTTTGTGTGTTCTCTTTAATGTGGCAATAAATCAATGTGTCGTTCTCTGCTGAGAACGCAGATATTCTCGTGTGGGCGTCTTATCTTTGTCTTTATAATCTCCCAGTGCGACTGCATACTGGCGCTGTTCAAAGACAAAACCCGCACCCCGTTTGAACCAGTAATAGGAACCATTGGCATTGGGCACTTTGCAGGTTCGAATGGGGAGAGCTGAATAAAAAAGCCAAACAGCTGAATGATCATTTTAAAATGGACAGAACTTGGCACGGATATTGTTTTTTCGAGTTTCCAGACTTGTTGCCAACTCAGGGATTTCCCTGATGTGCGTCCTGATGGAATGCGGTTGCATAAGAAGCAGAACTGTCAATCCATTAAACATGTTAATTTCACAGTATGGTAATTAATGAATCAATCGTATTGCAATTAATCACATATATCAATATTTGCTGTGAAGAGTGTCAAATTATACACTACCGGTCAAATGTTTAGGGTCTGTAAACTTTTTTTATGTTTTTGTAAGACATATTTTAGGCTCTCAAAGGCTGATCAAAAATACAGTGATATTGTGAAATATTATTACACTTTAAAATAACTGTTTTCTTTGTGAATATATGTTAAAATGTAATTTCTGTCATGGTAAAGCTGTATTTTCAGCATCATTACTCCAGTCTTCAGTGTCACATGATCCTTTAGAAATCATTCTAATATGCTGATTTGATGCTAAAGAAGATAATTATCAATTTTAAAATACACACAATTTTTTTTTGCTGCTTAATGTTTTTTTTTTTGTGAAACACAGTATTCTTTGATGAATAGAAAGTTCAAAAGAACAGCATTTATTTAAAATTAATTATAATATAATTAATAGTTTTAATGAAGGAAAATAATTGCAATTTCATTTGTGTCTCTCAAAGTAAATCGACCTTGACTAAGGGCTATTATGTCCATGAAGGATGGATGTTAAATGTTTTTACAAGACTTTATTACTAATGAGCACAGTGTAATCCGTACTCAAGAAGCAAGCATTTACATCTTGACGAAAACAGTCATCAAATAGTGTCATGTCTGGTTGGGGATAAGAAAAACAACAACTGCATATGAAAGTTTGTATGACATCAAGTGCAACACCACCACAAAGTCCCAGTATTTGTGAAAGCATAACTCATCATGTTAGCATATTAGCGGTCATGGGAGACATGACACCTCCTGAAAAGCATGAGCTAATTTTATGTGAAGACTGTAATTTGAGTTTAAGTCAAATGAGATTACCTTCTATTTGTAAAGTATTTCATTTGTTTGATTATACAAAATTATGCGTTACCGAATGGGTAAATATACACTTTTTTTTCCTTCATGAAATTCCCCACAAAAGTGCCTTTATATATTGTGATGTAACTCATGCTGATACTGTCATTTAAAGAGGACCTAGTATGCTTTTTTTGACATTTTCAACTTTCCATGTTGCTTTTTGAGCATGGAAAATGTCTGCAAAGCTTCAAAGCACAAAGTTACTCCAGAGAGAGTTATTCTTTATATCAGTAAGCACTGATTCTGAACTCTCTGAAACGCCTCTATTGTAGTCTTGAGTTTTTTTCTGGGAACGAACACATCACAGCATTCCTCATTTAAAGGGATAGTTCACCCAAAAATGAAAATTATACCATGATTTACTCACCCCTAAGCCATCAAAAGATGTATATTTTATTTCAGACGAACACAATCGGAGTTATATGTAAACATTTCCTGGCTCTTCCAAGCTATATAATGGGAGTGAATAGGGGGTGAGATTTTGAAGCCCAAAAAAGCGCATCCATCCATCAAATAAGTAACCCACACGGCTCCATGGGGTTAATAAAGGCCTTCTGAAGCAAAGCAATGCATATTTGTAAGAAAAATATCCATATTTAAAACTTGATAAGCTAACTAGCTTCCAGGAGACGGCCGTAATATATTATATATATATATATAATAAGTGCATCACATCTGTTGCGATTTCTCGCCATTAATAAATAATGATGACTCTCCCAATGCTTTAAAATCTTGCCCCCCCCCATTCCCTCCCATTATAAAGTTTGGAAGAGCCAGGATATTTTTTAATATAACTCCGATTGTATTCGTCTGAAAGAAGAATGTCATATTCACCTTGGATGGCTTGTAGTCATAGGATCATTTTCATTTTTGGGTGAACGATACCTTTAAATATTGACATGGCCTGGTTGGGTTTTGTTCAGGTTTGACATTAACTTTTTTGCTCACCAGCCACTGTAGCTAGTGGTTTTCCAAAGTTACTAGCCACTCAGCACTCAGGATCGAAGCAGTCGACCAATCACAACACACTGATCCAGCCGACCAATCAGAGCACAGTGTGCATCTCGGAAGGAGGAGTTCATAGAGACTAAACAGTACGATCCATCGCTGAAGAAATCAACTACTGTAGCAAGTCACAAATTTTTCGGTCAATCACGTTGGTTAATGATGTCACGCAGGTGGTGGATTAATAACTCCTTTTAATGAATCCGCTTGAGATCGAATTAATGCAAGATTTTTGAAGAGAGGGAAGAGAGGTGCTGCAACAATGTCGAATATGGGAAAAATATCCAACCATGAAAACCTATTCTAGTAGAATAGACAAGGGGCTTAATAGGTACGCCTTAAGATTCTGGTCATAACACTGAACTTCCAGCTTATTTCCATGCAGGGCTAACCTTTAGATTAGTTTCCACCTGACTGCTTCAGTTCTGAGGCTTGGGTTATACTTAGTATGTGTGAGACCTGCTGAGCTAGTGATGAGCTAATGACAGGTCTGGGCGCTCTCTCTGTCTCCTGCTAACCACACTCACACATTCTTGACGTCTGTCAGCAGAAAGCAGCGCTGTCTACACCAGACATGACCCAACACGAGGCCAAGGCTCAAAACGAATGCATAATTAGACCCTCGTATTTTTCTGGACTTTGTGTTTTGAAGACTTGCGCGTTGTGAGGTGCATAACTCCCATTTGTTGTGGCCTTTTTGCGGCCTCTGCTTTTCTCCTGCTCATGCGTCACTACATTCGCTCCCCCACGGCTGCAGGAAACTGCTTTGAAGTTCTGTAGGAACTAGATCATCTTAGCACGCTTCATGCTCTTTTTCAGTCTGACGTCTGGTTATCATATGGTCTTTCACACTGAAGAAAAGTTCCCTCAAGTGCCTACATCTGAGTCACACCGGCCTTCTCTCCACCAACTTTTCACTTTTAGTGACATTTTAATTCTGTTTAAGAGGTTGTTCCTTGCTTCTCCAAGCCTGCAGTTTCCATCATCACATTCAAATCAGGGTGCAATCTCACAAATCAGCTAAAACATGATTTATGTTGCTGTTATGCTGAGTCGCCAACTTTAGAAATTTGCTGCGTCATGAAAATCATTTTCTTAAACCGGTGCTAAACAAATTCAACATTTGATTTTGTTTCGAAAAGTTTTAACTCACTACACTTTCCGTTCCATTGAATTCCATTCATAGACCTGAAACAATAAGCGCATGCGAAGAAGTTCCAAGTTTGGTGAACTCTGACTTGCGAATTTGTATTACATGAAGTCGTGTGACCGTCATGGCATTGCTTCTTAGCTGAATTAAAAGAATACAAACTGATATTGTGCAAATCCCAATTTCTGATTAAAAGCTGGTTTTTGATTCCCAATGCTGATGCCGTCAGTAAATCTTGGATGCTTAGAGATGGAATGAGAGGGGGGAAGGAGGGGTTGCAGTCGTAGAACAGTGTGGCCTTTCAGGCTCCTTGGAGGAAGGGATTGAAGTAAGGAGGGAGAGAAATAGAAATGGAACTCTGTGTCCTTGGCTTGTGGACTGGCCCGAACACATGACCTCCATATGCTTGTGCGGCTTACAGTGACACACACTCAAACACACACACACGCACTAATGTATGTTAGTGTGTCACGAAATGACTCACATCTTCATGTACAACCAAATATGACCGCTTAAGCCAGAAATAACTCTTCGCCAGTATGCAGACACGAATGCTTGGCAAGCCCCACTTTGGCAGAAACCAATTAACCTCAATACCCGATAGAGTTACCTCGAAATATATGCACTATTAAACTGGATATGCTATTTTTCAGGTAGCTAGCTTTAAACATGTTGAAAGTTTAACTAAAGTCAACTAACTAACTTGCTCAGAAAGACTGTTGGTATGTCAGTCTTGAATGATCCATTAACCATACACACTTATGACCAAAATATGATTGAAAATTGATATCAAATCAGTTTAATCGAAATATTTAAATGCATTTACTCCCCAGACATGTGGATTCCATGAGTACCAGATGTGGGCCGGATCTGGGCTGACACCATGTGCCAACTAAACCAACAATGGATATGTTCCTTTGTTGGTTAGTTAGCTCAATGACAAATAACACTATCTATACCGGTTACAACCGGTAAGTCACGCAAGCGCGTGAGTACGCAAGAGTACATCTGACATACAATGTGGCACAATTTTCCCGCCACATCACACCATATCCAGAATAAACAGCATCACTGACTATAATGGGTTCTCTATTATTTGGTCGTGTTTCATCGTGCCGCTCACGACCAGTGTAGCAACACAACGTATTATTTTTTAGGTTAATTTTATTATGTTTTTGGGGTTTTTGTTTTTGTCACATCACATTATGGAAGGGAGCATTGACATTGAGGGAACAGTGACATTTCTGTATTCGTGTCAATCATAGAATAGGTGTGTGAATTGCATTTTTAATGTATTTTTGAATAAATTACATCACTATACACTATAGTGCCCCTTGTGGTGACCCTGAGAATGATGTGTGTACTTGCACTGCGTTATAAATTATGAACACATTTCCAAATGTAATGATCTGAAGCATTTGAGTTCACATACTTGGGTAGAGTATGCATATTTAAGAAATATCCCGGGTTATATTCACCCTAATGTTTATGTATCACGTGTGGCATGCTAATCATTAGCATGCTACACATGATGTACTTATAACATTAGGCTACAAATAACTGTTCTCTGTAAGATTTATACTTATCAGGTGGCTGTGATTTATAGAGACATTTTAAGGCATATTTAAGGTCTAGATGTCCATTATTTAAGGGGGCAAAGGAGTAGGCAGTAGTTGAGCTCTTGGGTTTGTATCTCTGGTCTGTAGCCCTTTGTTTATTCTCTCGGGAGTGAGAATGACTGTGGCTGGAGCTGGTGCCAAACAGAAGTCTGCCAGAGAAGGAGTGCAGTAGGGCAGCTCTCCTCTCTCTCTCTCTCTCTCTCTCTCTCTCTCTCTCTCTCTCTCTCTCTCTCTCTCTCTCTCTCTCTCTCTCTCTCTCTCTCTCTCTCTCTCTCCTCTCTCTCTCTCTCTCTCTCTCTCTCTCTCTCTCTCTCTCTCTCTCTCTCTTTCTCCACCTCCAGCTCGGCTCTGAGGCCTGG
Source organism: Chrosomus eos (assembly GCA_036326025.1). NCBI lineage: Eukaryota > Metazoa > Chordata > Actinopteri > Cypriniformes > Leuciscidae > Chrosomus > Chrosomus eos. Next base: position 13,377,808 of record CM070825.1, read on the forward strand.
CATTCCAGTCCGCTCTGCACACACACTCACATGCTCAGATACACAACCACTGCTTCCTGAAAGACAGGAAGTGAGGCCGGCTTCCTGTGACAGTCCTCTTTCATGTGGTCACTTCCTGGTGTTTGGCTCTTACTGTTGACTTTCTTCATTGTTCCTGCAGCAGGGGCTTCAAATTGGTACTTTGAATATGTAATATCAGTACATGCAAGGGAATGAATGATGACATGTCTGTCAGGGTTCCCAAGGTCAAGGTGCTTATTATCAACAAATATTTAGTATGTACACATGACTAGAAATGTCATGATTGATCATTTATTCACTTCCAAAAACTGAGCATTTGTGAAATATTTTTGTAATAATTTTATACTTTTAAAAGGGTTTTCCCCAAACTAAGAAAAATATTGAAATAAATGTATGACCTCAGGCAAACATGACAGCATCAACGGATATGTTCAGTTCATTTTAAAACATATGCTAATGTAGGCACTTTGAAACATAGATGCCTTTTATATGATCATAAAACTTTTATGAAAAAGTTTAGCAAACATTTGCAGAGATCGAAGTATAAACACGGTGAACGATCTTCTCTGTTGACAATCACACACCTGCAAAACAAATGCATTACCATATTATTCTTTAAACGTCATAAATCAGCGATATAAAGTTAGAATATTACACTTTTTCTACACATATTACATAAGTTACTACAAATTTATTACAGTATAACTGTAACAACTACCGTATTGTGGGCACTGTAAAATATTTAAAAATATAATATATAAACAATTATATTTATTTATTTATAATTAATGCATTTTTGTGGCATTTTTGCCATTTTATTCAGATCATATTGCAGTTGGAAAGGATATGAAAAGTGGACGTTTTTTTAGCGCAGCACAATATAATATACACACTTCCACTGTAAATCAACATAAAGATATGATTCATTTGCATAGATGACACATTGTGTTTAACTCGATCATAACATTCCAGAAATTTCTCCGTTTTATATAATGTCGTCTCATTGTGTGTAGTGTTGTGGTATCTGTGGAATGGCAGTATTGTTGTGAACCCAAGATTATAGGATCTTCACACAACAAGAGTGATGGTTGGGGTTTAGTATCCACAGACAGGAATGTGGATTGGGACACTGTAGTTCCAGAAGAGATAGGGTATTAGCGGGCTAGCTGTGATTATGTTTGAACTTTGAACACAGTGATTAGCTGGAATGTCGAAGTTCCTGTGTTCTGCCGCCATTAATACATCAACTATTGTCAAAACAGGCTAAAAATGTGTCGATCGGGAAGGAAGCCGCAGACCTGCACACAGGATGAGCGGGCTTTGATATCGTTTGGGTTCTCTTTGTCGTTTTTTGGCCGTATGTTCTTTTGGTTTCAAAACGCTTCCCGTTCACACTAGCGTTTTCAAGCATTTTCCAGAAATTCCTCATCCACGCTGAAACATTTGAAAACATTGAAATCATCTTGCATGCGTAACATGTAATAAAAGCTCACTGAGATAATACAGAGAGACCAGAAATAATAAAGTTCTCATGCTTTTTTATAGCACAACCATTATCTCACCAAATGCGAATACATTGTCTAAAATGCATCTTTGCAGGAATGTAATATGAAGATTGTACAAAGTAACATTTATTTTCAGCAACACTGTGAATGTGAATAGCGCATAGCAGGCACTTACCGGTATAATCAACTATATCTGTTGGTACAATATGCCTCACATGACTAAATATGTGTCATCTTTTTCAAATACCTCAATTTTTTCAGTTCACACTACAATTAAAAAAAAACAGCATTTTCAAATGTATCCACTTTGATAGAGCGCCTTCAGAAAGCTTGCAGGACAAAAATGCCATCTCTGTGGATAGAGAGGGGTAGAAAAAAAGATGGATTTTCTCAAATGTGTATCTGGATTAATGTGGACTCAGAATGACACATTCTGTCCTGATATTCCCCAGTTTCCAGGGGCTCCCATTCTTCCAAACCTCTCCATATATCCATCAGTGAACTGTCTTCTAATGTGGTTGTGGTTAAATTTGTCACGCTATACAAGTTTGCGGACTGGCCAAGAGTCATTTCACATGACATGCAAAGTTGTGTTTTAAAGCAATGATGCTGTGTTTTCTGTTCTGCCATGTGTGGAAAGGATTTAAAAATGTAAGCCAGATGGACCATGTTGTGGTTAGTGGGTTCAGTTTGTACTCCTCTGCTATGGATTCGTGTTGTGCGTAGCGTGTTGTTAATTTTCAGGTTTTGATTCCCTCTGTTAATGCAGGCACGTATATTGCAAGTCCTCATAGGATATTATCTATCCAGTTATTGTGATAATTCCCTGTTCATGAACCATGTGATGCAATGGCACGAGCTGGGAGTCCAGTTTTTTTTTTTCGTGCATTTTTGCAAAACGGTTAGGCCTTTACCAAAATTTTGGTCGAAATATGTGATTGGTTTAAAAAAAACTTACTGACACTGTCATGAGGTTGTACAGAATTCCTTTCTGTGATATCATTTCCTGTTTTATGTTTTTTTTGTCACATGACAACAGCAAAATGGCTTCCTTGCATGTTGGTTACACCGCATGTTGGTTAAAGCTGCATATCTCGGCTGCCACGTCACCAAGCTGCATCGAAGGCCATCTCAATTTGAAAGATTAATTCAGCTTATTTTGAAGGATGCATCAAGTCTGTCATCTGTGTCCTCCAATCACCCCCAATCCTTTGCACAAATTCCAATAAGGTTGTCCAATAATTTTAATATAAAGTATGTTTTCCAAATTAAGTTTCAATAGTATTTTCGATATTAATTAAATTTGATCTGTCAATATCTGTTTTATTGTGAGCAGCACCACAATATAGTGAAACTTAACAGCCACTATAGTATTAATGGGTCAGATTTAAAAGAAAAGAACAAAAAGAAAAAAAAATCATGTCTCTGCATGTGCTACATGAAGCCTTTTAGTTCACAAACAACAGCAAAGACCATCCTAAGCTGCCATCACATCCTGTAACTATCCATTAACAACTCTAAATTAGACATAGGAAGCATTAGGCCAGCATTTCAAAAATACCCCATTTTCCACCTCTCTAGGGAAAATGGTTCTAATGATTGAGATCGCCATGACAACGTAGGTAATGTGTCTATGCCAGGCTGAATGTTTACCCATGTTTGCCTGACATTACGGTATGTGAACTCATCAAAATGATTGAAAAGTTTATAATTATACTAGACTAAATTCGCCCTAGTGCCACAACATTTATTTTTTGGCAAGAGTACAATTTGTTACATTTATATAGTGCTTTTCTAGGTACTCAATGTGCTTTACATTGAAGGGGGAATCTCCTCAACCACCACCAATGTGCAGCATCCACCTGGATGATGCAACGGCAGCCATATTGCGCCAGAACACCCACCACACACCAGCTTACTGGTGGAGAGGCAACAGTGATGAAGCCAATCAGTATATGGGGATGATAATGAGGCCATGATGGACAGAGGCCAAGGGGCAAATTTGGCCAGGATGCCGGGGTTAAACCCCTACTCTTTTTCGAAGGACATCCTGGGATTTTTAATGACCACAGAGAGTCAAGACCTCGGTTTAACTTCTCATCCGAAGGACGGAAGAGTAGAATAGCAGGCATAGACATGGCTGCTTTGGCTGGTCATTAAGCTTTTTAAGTGACTTGTTGCTAATTAAGTACATTTTTGCTCTCTTGTAAAGGAACAGGTAAAGAAACCGAAAACGTACATGTGACTGTTTCGAAATGGGTTTTTGAAACAATTCCCGTTTTGCATTGTTCAGATGAACAGGTAATTGACAGGTCAAGCCACTCAAACAAACAAAGCAATTTTTTGAAATGCCAGTGTTTACTTATAGTGGTCTTTCAATGTAAAACTTTCACCTTTAATAATTTCAAATCAAAATCGTAACTTTTGGAGGAATTGGATTCTTTCTCTTGTACACAAATTGTATAATTTAAAATTGTCTACTAGATAAAGTGTAGCATTTTTAAGACAGATATATATCATTAATAATAGTCTTGGTGGTCTAAACCTGAGGATGATAAAATTCTCACTAAAAATAGAATGATGTTTTTATGATTCACAGCAAAACATTGAAGGGATTCTCCGTTCTATTTGAATGCACCACTGAGAGCAATTTGTAAATATTTGCAAGAATATGTTTAAAAGAATGGCCGATGTTCAAGGAAAACTGTCTCCTTTGAATCATACAAATAGGTGTAGGAAAGGGTGAGTGGACGAAAGCGGAGGTGAAGAGAAAAGAGAGTTTAATAGAAAACAGCTGCTGCGAGGATTTGCACTCTGCAGATTTACAGTCAGAGGGGAATTTACGGGAACGAGGCAAACTACGAACATAACACTCATGCTTTTTCTTTTTGCTCTGTTTCTCTTCCACAGAACTCAATCAGACACAACCTGTCCCTACATAGTAGGTTTATCCGTGTGCAGAATGAGGGGACGGGTAAGAGCTCTTGGTGGATGCTCAACCCTGAAGGTGGCAAAAGCGGCAAGTCGCCTCGACGCCGGGCCGCCTCCATGGACAACAACAGCAAGTTTGCCAAGAGTAGAGGACGAGCGGCAAAGAAAAAGGTAAAAGCCGCACACCAAACCTTACTGTGATCTCTTTGATAAACAGTACACACTATCCATGAAAATATGCTATTTTTCTCACGAGTGCTTCTGTTCCTCTCTATATTTATAGCTGGCTCTTCAAGGTGGGCCCGAGGGGGGTGGAGACAGCCCAGGCTCTCAGTACGGCAAGTGGCCCGGCAGTCCAAACTCCCACAGCAACGACGACTTTGATGCCTGGACGGCTTTCCGTCCCCGCACCAGCTCCAATGCCAGCACACTGAGCGGTCGTCTCTCGCCCTTTATTGACGACGAACTTGGCGACTCTGACGTCCACATGGTCTACCCAGGCCCTGGGTCAGGGGCCAAAATGACCTCCACCCTTCCCAGCTTGTCTGAAATGGCTGGTTCTCTGGGTCACAGTGGCCCTGAGAATGTGATGGAAAACCTTCTGGATAACCTCAACTTGCTCTCACCTAAGAACACATCAGTAGGGCCCACAGGAGGCCCTGGGTCAGGATCCAACCAGTCCTCACCCTCTTCACTCATGCAGGCCAGCCCTGGTTACTCACCCTACAGTTCCCCAGGTCTGGCTGCAGTCAACCAGCAGACTCAACAAGACTATCGAAAGTGTCTCTACGGCCAGGCAGGAATGGGCAGCATGTCCCCATGCCGATGCAGTCTCTGTCAGAAAGCAAGTCAAGTTTTGGTCCTGGTCCAGGAACTATGGGCCAGTTTAACTGCTCACCAGGGCTGCTGAAGGAGCTTCTTACGTCTGATGGGGATTCTGGAGAGCTCCTGCCCTCGGTGGATACCGTTGTCTCCCAGTCAGCTGGAAGTGGTGGATGTATGTTGCCCCCCTACAACAGTAGGCGGAATGAACTGATGGGAGTTGGAGCATCTCATAGCCATGTCCTCTCTCATCCGCACAATATGCACGGACAAGCCCCGACCACACCTGTGGCATTGAATGGGCGATCACTGCACCCCATGGCCACGATTGGCGGTGGCAGTGGGCGCCTTGGAAGCGTCAAGTCAGCATTGCATATGCAGTACTCTAGTCATCTTGGTGGTGGAATTCCTTACTGCAGCATCAACAGCAACGGATATGGCCGGGGCCCAGGGATGATGCCCCACCTGCAACAGCAACACCTGGAGAAGCTGCCCAGTGATCTGGACGGTATGCCTGTGGAGCATTTCGATTGTGACGTGGAGTCCATCTTGCATGATACACTCATGGATGGAGAATCGCTGGACTTCAACTTCGACCCCATGGCCACCCAACAGGGGTTCCCGCCTCACAGTGTAAAGACCACCACTCACAGCTGGGTGTCTGGGTAGGGCACTACTTTTATTAAACTTAGGGGTCAATAAGATGTTTACAAGGTGGCTTCTTAGACAGTAAAACAATTTGACTCATTTTTTATTTGTTTCTTCACAGGTAAAAACTCTCAAATGGAGTACAGCAACACTGAGCTGCTGTCCACATGCATCCAAACCTCTCGTCAACCCCTCGCCAGGGAACGTAGCCCCTGTTGTTCTTTCGCTTTCTTCAACAGAGGCGGCTGAGATGTAACCTCACACTGCCAAGCACATTGGCTCAGTGCGGAGCTAAATTGCAAGGACGTTTTCCTCAGATATTGGGACTCACGTTCAAACCAAGTGCCAAACCAGGTGCCTGTGCTCCATAGCCAAATTGACAAGCTTTATTTTACTGCCTTCTTCTTGCTATAGAGAAACTGTGCTCAAATCAGGGCAATGAGAACCTAAGGCCCTTACATCTGCTGCAGCACACACTTACCAATGTCCACACCAATTTACAGGAATGGTTTAAATGTCACATTTCCATTAAGGGAAAAATGTGATAAGGTATAACGCACATCAGCACACCTCAAGTACATTTGATACACCTCAGAAAAGTGTCGCCCAAGTTAATAGCTTTCTTTTATTCATTGTGTTGTCAGTTTAAAACCCTACCCTGCAGTTATTGCTTAGGGTAACACGTTCATGCTGTGCTTCATAAAGACTCCATGATTGGCCTTATTGGGAAGAAGAACTGGAACAGTTGTAAGCAGGAATGACTGTAAATAGATTTATTTAGAAATGGTCCTGCAGAAACAAGACCTTGAAATGTTAGGGAAATTGTTGCAGACTAGTTGAACTATGTCGCATACAGCACATCATAACACTTTCATTTCTGTCTCGTCAGCATATTTGACGTAGAGCAGATGTACAGTACTACAATTCTAATGAGTATGTTACTATAAACTGGTGTACAGAGAGTTTACACAATGATATCAACAATCAGGGCAACATATTTAATGTTGTTTTGTAAACCTGAGAGAAACTGGATTTGGTATTCTACATGTTTGGTGGGCTTACATGGAAGAATGTTTCTCATCTGAATTGTATACATCTTTCCACATTTCTTGTAAATACATGAAATATATATTTCAAAAACTTATAAAGTAGAAATATTTAGTTTTTTTTTCTTTTGTATTATCATAATTATTCGTATTGCTGTTTATTATTGGCTTCAGATTTATTATTTGGTTTGAGATTTTTGTTATTTAAAGGAATAGTTGAATGATGAAAAACCTATTTTACTCGTGTCATTCCAAACCCATTTATTTATTCTGTGGAACACAAAAGGTAATGTTGGGGAATAAGTATCAAATCGGGCATCATTATCATTCAATGGAAAACACCAGTGTTTCATTCAAATTCATCCTTTGTGTGTCAAAGAATGTCACACATGTTTGGAATGGCAGGAGGGCGAGTAAATGATCCCAGAATTAAAATATTTGGATGAATTACTCCTCTAAGCTGTGTATAGTGTGTTTCTTCAGAGGTTTGTGGTCCTCAAAAGACAAATTTAGCATTTAAAAATAATAATAATAAAATCATCTGTGCATTCCTGTATTAAAAAAAAAAATCAGGCCTGTTTTTGTTATGACCCATATAAGAGCTAAATCTAAAGATTCTAATGATTAGAAAAAATTAGGGAAAAAACTGTTGGATTTTCTCTTTCTCTGATTTTTTTACTGGGCCCCGGACACAACCAAAGCCTTTTACAGTGGCTAAAGTAGTTTAGAGCTACAGCGCTAGCAGACTCCTATGCCTTTGCCGCCATATTGAATCTGTTGCTGTAGTAATGCTGCAGTTTTCTGCCTTTAAAAAAAGTGTAGAGAGTTTTTATCTTAACATTATTTATTTGGCTGAAGGAGAAGTGGTGCGATTGTATCATGTCATGGTGTATCATTTACACTTGTATTATATTTCTGTCTGATTTCACATCTCTCTTAAATTGCAGGCACTGTGATGTATATGTTCTACAAGTTTGTGGTGATTTTCCAAGTCTGTGCTGCTTCAACCTTTGTTTATCATTTCCTTTTCATTTCTCGTTCCCTTTACCGAAAATTTCAACAGTTTTGCTTCCTTGCACAGGTAGACCTTCAAAATGCTCAAACTGGTAAAAATTGAAGCAGGGTGCCAATATCTCATATAATTCATTAACGACTTGAAAATATTGAAAATTACTTCTTGAGTAGTCACAGACAGCAACATAGCGTTGGCCCACATCTGGTACACCTGGAGTCCACACGTACCAGATGTGGCCCGGATCTGAGCTGACACTATGTTGCATTCTGGGATGTTATAAAACAAACGCTGAAGACATTTTAATGCTTTGGAGAAGACTATGATATATCAGTGGCCAACCTTTAAATATTAAATACTTAATGTTATTAGACGCTAACACTGTTTTCTAACCAGCAACAAATGTGCAAGTTTTGGTTTCTATTCCTGTGGCTTTGTAACTGTGAAGCTCGCATTGTGAAATCTAATTGGTCCAAAATTCCACTTTACATAACTCTATATATAACAAAACATGATTGGCTGTGCCATAATTTTCACTTTCAGTATGAACAGACACATTGTTGGGATACAGTGAGGTTCAGTCATTGGACGAAAGTCAGACATCGCTTTACTTCACACCATAAAAATATTATTATTATCAACCTCTGACCCACACTGCCTCACTCAGCACAGGGAAAAGATTGGATGCTTTTTTTTTTACTAATATCACTGTGCTCAGCATCATCATGAATATGCATTTGCTTTGTGAATTTAGCTGGTGATCCCACCTATGCACATCCATGTACTTTAATGATTATTATGATTATTGTCATCTCCAGTATGTTTTTATCGATGACGAGATATTTGATATTTCATGTTTGATAGAGCTGTGGAGTCATGTTAATGTCACAGATGTTAGTTCATAGTTCTGAAGAATATGAAGTATATTTAGAGAGTAGAAGATAATTTACATGCAAAGCTTTTTGTACACTGACACTGTTATTCTTGTATTTAGAAGCAGTTTGTAGAAAACATGAACTAATAAAAAGGCAAAAAAAAAAAACTAATAATAATAATAATTGAAGAAATTTGGAAGAAAATGTAGCTGTTTTTCTTCAGATTGTGGAGTTTGGACCAATTTTTAATGGAAAAAAAAAACCTTTAAATTAAAATACTGCACTTTGTCTATAGATGTAATGAGTTCTCTTAGAGATACGAAAAAAGTGAAGATTATATTTTGAAACAAACTGTTACATTTCTTAACTTATGTACAGAAATTATTTGATTCACAATCAACAGATGATATAACTCAAGGTGCAATTTGTTTATGTAGTTGAGAAAGTAATAATCTATAAGAGAGAAATGATATTGTTAAGCTGACATGCCAATACTGACATATGTATATTATATCTTCATTCTTTAAATTCATCAGCAGAGAGCAAACAGTTTGTGAAATGTGAGGCTACAGAGCTCTGGTTTTTGCTCTTGATGCCGATGTTGTGCTTGTATTTCTGTACAAGAAACATGCTGCCGCTGTAAAAAGCCATGTGTATATAAATTATGTTATATAAAGAAGAATCCAATGTGACTGTCTCTCCTTATTCATTCACAAGGGTACTTTGGAAAGTTTGAGGGCTTGAGGGAAATCTTAAAATCATTGTCCAAAAAGTACAGTACAGGTATGTGACCACTTTGAAGAACCTGGAAAGAAACAAATTATTACGATTATGAAAAATTATGAAAATGTTATATTCTCAGGGATATATCAACACATCTTTAACAGTTTTGACTGACTTAAAGACGTTCCTCTAAATCAGTAGCCAGATTGTCATCTGTCAGACAAGGTCAGTTGAACCTTCAAATAATCATTTGAGTTTGTTTTGTTTTGTCGAGTACTTTAACATTGAATAAATGTTGAATAAACGGCATTATGAGCTTGGTCTTTAATAACATAGAACTATAGTCATGTGTTTATATCCCCTATGATGTTTAGGAAAATCCTTAAAATTATAATTGTCAATGTGCAAAGTCATACACAACTTACAAACACAAAACTTGCTAAGTTAAAAAAATGCACATATTCACAGGGATAATCACATTTAAATGACCTTTAGCTTTGGTTGAAGGGGACTTTATTTTCATTTTTATATAAACATTAGTGTTCAATGATACTCAGATACCTATCATTGTCTTTCAGGGTCATTAAAACAAATACAGTATGACTTCGATTACATACAATTCCTATAGAGTTTTTCATACAGTGGAGATCAAAATTATTATAATTAATAATTTCAAGGTCATTGCTTTGTCCTATTCGAAGATAAAAGGAGTAGACATGCAGTAATTTAAGCACATTTCATAAGTTAAATATATTCTGAAACAGTATAAAAAACTTAAATGAGACCTTTGAAAAAGAACTCTGATCAAAATTGGAGTACACCTTCAGGCTACATTAATCAGATAGATTTGAAAATGAAGTTTTAATTTCAAAACGCTCTTCGTCCTCACTAGCGTTTTCCAAAAGTTTCTCATCCACACTGAAATGTCAGAAAAAGCTAAATTCAGCACATGCGTAAACCCTCATAAAAGCTCACTGAGATGAGACAGACAACAAGACAATATCACGCAATTCTTCTGGCAGGATCATTTTATTTAGCAAAATATCACACCATTCACTGAAGCATCCACGTCGCTCTCAGTCACCATTATATATTTGGTCTAAAACGCGACTGCTCTCATGTTTTGCCGCAGGACAGCAAATGCAAATTATTTTTCTGTCATCTTTGAAGGACTGTGATATGAAGAGTGTACAAAATAACATATTTTAGCAACTGTGTAAAAGCACATACCAGGCACAATAACGGTATCAACACGAATATCTATGGGTACAATATGCGTCACATGACTAAACATGATGTCATTGTTTTTAAATCCATCCATTTTCTCAGTCCACTTTACAACGCGAAAAAGGCGTTTTTAAATGTATCCACTTAGGAGAGCGTTTTCGAAAAGCTTCGTTTTTGTTGGTAAAAACGCCAGTCAGTGTGGACGGAAGGCTAAAACAGAGAGAAAAAGTTGCGTTTTCAATCGAAAATGTATTCGGTTGTTAAGTCTGACGTCACGCGTGACGTTAAGCCTCTTCCGGGCCCAAGCGCTCCGCTCGTCTTTCAGATCCTAGACTACATAAAACCTTTTCTTAAAGGTCTTTTTTTGCTTCAGTGCCAGTGGGTGTTACTAGGGATTAAGGGATAGCACCCACTGGCGCCAAAGTTTCTTTATTCGTTTAAGATTTGTAACTTACCTAATCAACTGCCGCCATTTTCTCTTATCTTTCTCGTGGGAGAAAGGGAAAGCGGTAGATGACAGTTAAATGTCACTTGTTTTTTTTTTAACTTCGGGACGGGACAACACGGGAACACGTTAAAACTCCAGCGAAATCGGTAGGTAGTAGGGGTGTGCATTGGCACTGCCCTCACAATTCGATTCGATTACGATTCACCAGGTAACGATTCGATTCAATTCGATTCTACGATGCATTGCGATGCATCAAAATTCTACTGCACACAACAAGGCACATTTTTCATCAGTCATGAGGCAATACAAGCATATTGAACAACAGATTTTATTGGCTGCTATTATAACTCCTGTATCTTTGACATCAATGTCATTAAATTAAATAAAATTGATTGGTACAGGGTATTGAATATGGCATTTTCAAACGCGGTCATCTCCCTCCACCTCAGCCATCTTTATTGTTGTTATTATGCCCCCGGAAGTAATTGAAACTTCAAAACTTTATTGTCCAAGGCCAGAAAATAAACAGTGAAATAATCGATTATGGCACTTTGCCGCATCGATGCTGAATTGTGCATTTCCCGCATTGCGATGCATTGCCGAATCGATTATTGTTGACACCACTAGTAGGTAGGTAGAGAGGACGCGGCCTTTGGACCCGGAAACAGTATTATCGGAGAGCGCTTACGTCACGACTTAACAACCGGATTAGTGTGGACAAGGCCTCAGATACATCCCAGTTATTGGTGTTAATCTTGCACCTGATGCTAATTTCCTTAATTATCTGACAAACCCTGTTTAACTGGCATTAACTGTTTAACTTTTCACTAACATTCCAAGATGGAGTAGCTCTAAGGTTACAGAAAGCAGGTTATCCAGATAAAGGCCTAACGGAGAGAAAGAGAGAGACCCTATCAGCCATCGCAAGATAAGTTAGTTGTTCCAAATCTGTGATTTCTAGAATACTGTAGCTTCAATAACACTAATTCATTCAAGTTCCCCCAAATGGCTGGTCGTCCACATAAGACAAAATGCATGAGAGGATAATATGGAGACTCAACACTGGAATCGGTTTAACACCGCTCCTGGAATTGCTCGCCAGTTCAGCGATGAACAAGGTAAGGATCTGTCTTGGCATACAGTGTCTCGCCGTTTAAGAGAATCCACTCTGCAGGGACCAAGCCAAGAATCGAAAGGCTAAACTAACCTATGCTGAGGAGTTGTGTGGACAGAGGACAACTGGTCCAAAGTTCGCTTTAGTGATGAGAGCAAGTTTAATCTATTTGGGTCCAATGGGGAACATTATAAACTGGGGAAAGACTGAATCCAATATATACAGTATATATATATAATATATATATATATATATATATATATATATACATAGAACCAATGATGAAAATCAGAGTACAGGGAATATAACGCGGGTTAGGATCTGATGAAATTACTATAAAAACAAACCATCTTGCTTACTCCTACACTCTGAAACTATCAAAAGGTCATTAACTCGGACTCATCTGGAGCCGTAATTGGTGTTATCTTTTCCATCACATAGTTGTTCTCCCTCACAGTCCACACATACTCCTCAAATGTTGGTGGGGCTTTCTTGAGCCATTTAAATGTAATGCTTTTTTGACAGCTGCCATAAATATTTGTAAAGTGCTTTCCCCCTAAACTCTACCAATCATGTTTTCGGTTTCCAATACTATATTCACAGTCGTATTTATCACCCATTGTAAAATTATTCCACAATCAAACGTATACAATAATGGGGCCAAGATAAAGTGAGTGGTATTCGTCTGGTCATGTGATCTGAAAGATAGGACCAACTTTATGCCACTACTATTACTGGTGACTCATGTGAGAATGAACACTACTGGTTAAAAGTTATTTTTGAAAGAAGTCTCTTATGCTTGCCATTTCATGATTTAAAATAACTGTTTCTATTTTAACATATTTTAAAATGTAATTTATTCCTGTGATGTCAAAGCTGCATTTTCAGCATCATTACTCCAGTCTTCAGTGTCACATGATCCTTCATAAATCATTCTAATATGATGATTTGATGCTCAACAAACATTTCTGATTACTATCAATGTCAAAAACAGGTTTTGCTGCTTAATATTTATGTGGAAACTGTGGTTTTAAAAAAAAGATTCTTCGCTGAATAGAAAGTTCAAAAGAACAGCATTTATTTGAAATACAAAAACTTTTGACTAGCAGTGTAATGTAAACTATTAGTCATTTCTTAAGGTGTAAAATGATCGTCATCTAAAATTAACTAACTTTAAAGGAGCTCCAGGATATATTTCACTAATAAATCCTAATCAAAGTTTGTAAAAAGTTCTCCCTGAAATAGCCCATACGTTTAGTCAGAATGAACTCAGTCACCCCACTTCAGGCGTTGGGTTCTTTCTGGCTCCTCCTCAGCACTGAGATGTGATCGGCTTTGGGGTTTCTGGAGCCAGATGGTCCTGTGGAAAGCAATCGTGTGAAAAGCAGTGGGGATCTTTGTCCTGGCTTTGATAGTAAAGGACGCCAGGAAAAAAAGTGCTTAACTGGCACTTTTTTCCTCCTTGCACTTCTCTCCAGGTCTGGGTGTTGGATTTCTATTATGGTTCAGGCTTCCAGCTGGTCCTCGTCATTAGAATGATCTTGACATCATGCCCTGATCTCTCCGCCTTTGGACAACACCCAGCTAAGAGAGTTATCTGGATCCAATACAGTTTATCCAATATACATTTCTTAAGATCTAGGCAAATGAGGGGTTTGGGGGAAAAAAAGTGTCTCTGAGTGGGTCAACCAAGGACTTACATTGGGTTCTGAGAGATGAACAGGTGGTAAAGCTCTGTGCAAAATGAGAACTGGCATTTACTACTTTGTCTCACAACTCTCCTGAGTTTTGCCTTGCTCTCCATCTCACTCCTTTCCTTAGCAGTGTGGTCCAGCATTAGCTTTGAGCGGCATGTGCTGACAGAGTGCAGTACGGGGAGGAGTGATCTCCACCCCGCTGAAGGCCCCTCATGAGCAGGCTCCTGTGGAATGCACTGCGTGTGAGTTTTCTGCATGCGTGCGTAAGATTGGTGTGGACGGCAGCCAACTGTATATATGGCCCTTACATTACAGAGGGCACAACGCAAGACAGGTTACGTGAGGACACACAGCTGTGACGCTGGTACAGTCTGGAGTCTTTAAAGGTGGTTTTTCAGGTTCTTTTCAACAACCTACTGTATTACTGAGTGAACAAAAAGAGTTCTTTCTTCAATTTCAAAATATTTTTTCTCTCCTTGGAATGTCCCACTTACTTCAACATACAAATTTAAGGTAGCAAATCAACTTAAATTTGTGAGTACAAGCAAATCGACTGTGCAAGTCATTTTAACTAACTTTAAAAATAAAAGTGAGCACTGTAAAAAAAATATTGTTGGTTTAACTTAAAAAAGTAAGTTGCCTTAATTTTGAGATCACTGAAATTGTAAATGTGAGTTAATACAATGAAGGAGATTGGTTTTAGAGCCCTGCACGGGCCTCAAATCTAGGCCCTAGCCCGGCCCTGGCCCGAGACGCTCAGGCCCTAGCCCGGCCCGTGTCCGACAGCTCATCAGAATGATCAGCCCGAGTCCGACCCGAGCCCGTTTATAAAAAAAAAACAAAAAAAAAAAAACAAAAGGGATAATACACAGCCTGCCCTATGTTGCAGTCAGTAAACCAGATATGTTTCGTTTTCAAAGGCAAAGTATTTACCGGTGAGTTTATTTTCATTTCTTTATAAAGTTAATTAAGAAAAAAAATGTTTTTTATTTTTATGACGACCAAGTAGCCGACAGCGAGTTAAACATGTTTGATCCATTGATTTATAGCCTCTCAAATCAAGACTTTACTTGGCTACAATAAAATCCATAGATATAAAACAACTTAAGCATATCACACAGACAGTTAACGTTAGTTTAAACGTTTGTTTAAACGTTTTTTGTCATTTTTGAAAAGCTGAGGCAAACTGCTCTGCTGCTCAGAGCAACAGCGCTCGCAAACTAAATGAGTTTATACAATAGGCTACAATACAGAGAACGCAATCTAAAAAAATCAACATAAATTACATTAAAAACAACCATGCAGGTTATCTTACCTCAAAAATCAAGTCTTCACTACAGAACATGGCCATTCTTATTTCCACCTTACATCCTTGTTTCCAACAGACTCATGAAAATGAAGTCAAACAAAAAACAGCCTCCAAACATGGCTAAGAACAGTCTCAGAGCATCGTGAAGAAAAAGCACAGCATCCACAGTGAAAGGTTTTAATCCAGTCGTACTTTTTCCAGCTGCGCTGAAGTCACGCTCACTACCGGGACTCTAAACACTGAACGAGCCGGTCGCGCGAATCTCAGATCGCGCCGCCGGGAAACCTGTGCGCGTGCGTGTGTGTGTGTGCGTGAGCGTGAGCAGACTGTCATGTCAGTCATATGTCAGTGTGATAGGTTATAAAACGTCTTTCTATGTTTGCGTTTCAATCGTCATCTTCTCATATTTATTTTAATTAATGTCTAAAATATGCTATAAAAAAGATAAGCCTAAAACCCGGCCCGGCCCGGCCCGCGTGTGAACTATGACGTGAAAATTGGCCCGAAGCCCGGCCCTAGGAGCGTAAATAAGTCGGGGCCCGTCGGGCTCGGGCTGAAATGCAGGCCTCTAATTGGTTTAATCAACAGAAACTCAAAATAATTATGTTATCTGACCCACATTAATGGTCTAAGTTGATTTGACAAAAGAAAAAAGTTATAACAAATTATGAAAATAATTTTGTAGTGTAGTTGAAACACTTAAACACCCCCTGTAGTCAAAAAATTTATCACTTTGATCACCAAAATTACATATTTAAACCTTTTTTTCCTTGGATGTAACTCTACACCCTTGCCTCTTTTAGTATACATGATTCTATGAATATGCAAATTAGCCCCGCCTCCACTCACTCGCACCAGCTCAGAGATAAACTCATTGACAATCACATGTTGATGTGATTAGTTACAAGGTAGTTTGTGACGTCAGAACCACCAGCGATTTCAAACCGTGTTTTTGAGACTGTCTTTGGTTCACTGCAGTTTTAAGAATTAGCAATGGTGTTGACTTATGAATTTGCGCATGGTTTGTCTAAAAGCACATTAAAAACACCACATAGACATATAAACAACATTAAAAGCTTGATTTTCACTACAGGGTCGTCTTTAAAAAATGAATCGGAAATTGGTTACATTATTTTGATGAGTTAGAGTAATATTAAAACATGTTGCCATGATTTATTGACCATAATTTATAAACCATATAAGTTGCAAAGAGCACAAATTCCCCTCCTTGAACTGTCACCTTATTGTGGTGGAGGGGTTTAAGTACCCCCAAAGATCCTAGGAGCTATGTTGTCTGGGGCTATATGCTCCTGGGGTCTCCCAAGGCAAACAGGTCCTAAGTGATGGGTCAGACTAAGAGCGGTTCAAAACCCCTTATGAAGAAAGAGAAATCAAGGGCCGAGACGTCGCCCGGCATGGCACAGCCGGGGCCCCACCCTGGAGACAGGCCCGGGGTTGGGGGTCGCATGTGAGCGCCTGGTGCCCGGGCTCAGACCGAAAGAGTGACGTGGGGCCGCAGTCCTGTGGACTCACAACCTGCAGGAGGAATTGTAAGGGGCCGGTGCTTAGTGGATCGGGTGGCAGTCGAAGGCGAGTGCCCCGAAGACCCAATCTCTGGACACCGAAACTGGCTTTAGGGACGGACTCGGCAGACCCAAACGTACTGTGAGGGTCTGTTGGGAAGGTTTGGCCGAGTCCCCTGTCAGAGAGATCTTTAACTCTCACCTGCGGCGGAGCTTCGACCGGATCCCGAGGGAGTCTGGAGATATTGAGTCAGAGTGGACCATGTTCTCCACCTCCATTGTTGACGTGGCCGCTCGGAGCTGTGGCCGTAAGGTCTCTGGTGCCTGTTGTAAAACTGGAGAAACTGAAAGAGCTGGAAGATAGGGCAACTCTTTGAGAAAAGAAAGGAAATTAACATTTGGATTTCTCATGCTGAGATCACCTGAAATTCACCCAAAAATCTATATGGGTTAACGTGAATAATTATCATACAGTATTACACGTTTGATATCATTTGAAATGTCTCTGGTACAAAGGTCTCATTCTCAAAGAAGTAAACCAAAAGGTAATAAGGTATTTAAGAGTTTAGAGATAATTTGCACAGATATGAGGGTGTGTCTTCCAGGCAAATGGTCTCCTGCTCTCAGAAGGTGTAAACTCAATCCAAATTCCCATTGTTAGCAAATGGTTCCATGTAAATCAACTTCTGCACCCCGGTAAGTCTGGGAAGGATGATTAATGCAAATTCCCACTGTGGACTCATGTTTACATTTGAAAAGAGGTTTCTGCCTTGGTCTGTCTATATCAGTGCTTCTCAAAGTCCGTACTCCGGTCCGGATCCGGACCTGGAGGGAATTCAATCCGGACCCGCCTCCATTTCGTATTTCAAGAGCACTAATTGTGTGTAAGGGATTAAAAGTGTGCATTCCCTACTTTGATAAAGTTGATGAAGAAAATAGAGTTTTCAAAAGATGATTGGAAAGAGAGGTATGCGTTCACAGATATACCACGTCTCCGGAAGTTCCAGGAGTCTCCCGCATATTGATAGCGGCTCCCTGATGCCCGCAAATTAGTTCAAATCCCCCAGCAATCTAGAGCTCGCAAACTCCAAACCGTGTAGCGCGCGCAAGACAGAGAGGGAGAGAGCGACCTTACATGTGTGTTGCGCAAATGTGCGTGTGTGCCTCATGCCCCATCCAACAACCCCCCCCCCCCCCCCCCCTCGTCAACAAATGAACAAACGAACAGTAAGAGTTAAAAAGAATAGGTCAAACATTCGCTCACACTTAATGATGCACAGTGAACATTAAAACTTTTCATTTATGGAGTCAGATGAAATAACGAGTTAATACATATGAGAAAATGTATTTCATTTAATCAAATTACTTTGCCACAAGCAAAGACGGTAACGCGCAGAGACCTTCACCCGCTGAGTCGATTGAGCCAGGCTTACACTGTTGAGGCGGCAATCCCCAAACCCAGTGGTGGACACCGGAAGTAAGGGATGCCGTCAAGCTGAAGAAGGAGTCTTATCAGGCCTGGCTGGGTTGTGGGACTCCTCAGGCAGCGGAATGGTACCGGCAGGCCAAGCGGACTGCAGCCCGGGTAGTTGTGGAGGCAAAAAATCAGGCCTGGGAGGAGTTCGCTGAGGCCTTGGAGAAGGACTATTGGTTGGCTTCGAATAGATTCTGGCAAACCGTCCGGCGCCTTAGGAGATGGAAGCAATGCCCTACCAACACCGTTTACAGTGGTTTACAGCGAGGGCAGACGCAGGAGGATGCCCCCGGAGACGAGCAGAATAAGGGGCCTCAGGCGATGGGGTGGAGGCATCATTGGCCTCTGTAGCGAGATTCCTATTCGTCGGTCACGACGAACATAGAGGGACCTCACAGTCTGATAGGGAACCACAGTTTCCACAAGTTCCTTCACTCGATTGGGATGTTGTCTTTTATTCTGGACAGCAAGGGCAGTGACAGTAACATTGAGCGTATTTTGCAGTATTAAACACGTATTTACCGATTTTATCAGGCTCTAAACCTTCTTCAATAAGAATACAAAGAATGACCATTCTCATCTGCCATGGTTGCAACTCCTGCGCCATCACAACAGGGTGTTCAACACACCACGTTTCTGTTTAAAAAGCGCTTTGCAACTTCTTGTCAGGGCTGAATGCAGCCCTGTTTTCAGCATAGTGGTGCAGACATTCTGTCAAATTTAACTGTTTAATCCTGCACTTTAGAGTGCCTCTAGTTTGTACAAATGTAATTGCTACAATGCGTGCCGTATAGGGTCATTGCTAGATGTTTGCTTATAAAAAGCCCTACCTCAAGTCATTATTTATGACATGGTCCAAAATACCCATCCAATGGATAAAATGCCTCTAAAGCCAAACTAGTCCAAAAGAGGGGTTTGATAGTCACCATATGATTTGCATGACGTCTAAGTTGCAGCCTGGTCCAGTGTGGTATATATGATGGCAGTCTTTGCGTGGAAGTCAGTCTCGTGGCTGGAGACGAAACGCTGAAGTGTCTCACTCTGCTTCTCCATATGGAGCCAGTTAGAGACTCTGAAAAAGCATTCATCCCCTAAATTACACACGCTCTTCCAAGAGCAAACGTAACTAGTGCATTCATCAACCCACTTGGAGAGAGAAAAGGATGAGGAAAAAAAGAGAAGCAGATGTAGCGGATGGTTGTGTGAAGAAAGATGAGGAGTCTCAGACTGCTGTCCTCAACTGACTCCCTACTGGTGTGACGATCACCAGACTGGGTGGGAAAGAACTTTTGGAGTCTTGGATATATTGACATGTTTCCAATTATTCCAAAGGAATAGTTTACCCAAAAATAAAAAATGCTGTCATCATTCTCTGTCTTAATGTTATTCCAAAGGTGTTTGGTTTCTTTTTTTCCATAAAAACGAAAATGTGTTATTTTGCAGAATGTCTAAGCTGCTATTTTACATCCAATTTAAGTGAATGGTCAGGTAATAAAAAAGACAATAAAAGTACCATAAAAATAGCCCATAATTATACAAATGTACACAAGTTATTTGTTGAAAATACTCAAAAGTAGGATCACTCACGTAAAATGAGAGTAATGACAAATGAGATTTGAACGCTAAAGTGGTGAATTTCCAGTGCATATATACTTTCATTTCAACCTGTTCCTTCCACAGACCTATCAAATGGCTTTAGAAGACTTAGCTTTATAGGAGTGCTTATAAGCGCTACTTTTTTGATGCTTTAAAGCTGTGGTTCTCTACTGGTTTGGCCATGGGACCCACATTTTTTGGAATCTGAATCAATGGAATATTATTTCTCAAAAATGGTTGACCGTCCCTCCTTACTTAAAGGGATAGTTCATTTTTAAATAAATTTTTGGTATGTTTTAGCTTACCTCAAGGGCATCCAAGATGTAGGTGTCTTTGTTTCCGCAGTAGTTTCAATTTTGATATTTTTAGGTCAAACCATTCTTGTCTGTCAGTCATATAATGCAGGTCTATGGTTACCACCTCAAAGAGCATGCACAAATTAAACATGATTTAATGACTCATAAATGTAAGTACACATTGATGGCCTAAGACATGAAACGAGCGGTTTGTGTGAGAAAACGAACAGTATTTATATCGTTTTTACCTCTTTTAACCACAGCCACATCCAAGTGGTCTTGGACAGCTTTCGTGCATGTCTTTCAAAATAAAAGTCTCGCATCAGTAAAATATTCAGAATTACTCCGTCGTCGTCATCGTTGTTGTTGTTTATTTGACTACTCTGCTACCCACCAGTTGAGAAGCAAGTTTTATTTTTTGGGAACGTGTCAACCCATGTCCATTCACTTAGCTGCAGGGAAAAGTGCTGCTCGGACATTCTGCAAAACATTGTGATTTATGGAAGAAAGAAAGTCAAACACGAGAATGAGTAAATGATGACAGTAACATTTTTAGGTGATCTTTCCCTTGCTGGTGAGAAAGTAGTTTTGCAGTAACCCCATTCCAAATCACCTCCCACTGTTTCAGCTCCTTAGGGAGAATATTTGGCCGTTAGCAACTTGTCAAAGTGAGAGCTAAACAGAATAAGATATCTAAATATCACACATCATCACACAGCTACCCATCAGCATTGTTTGAGCTTATACGGGGAGGTCGAAATGGTCCGTCATAGTGTGCTGTGGGAATTGTTGTAGCCAAAATCCAGTTCCATCGTCCTGAAGTCAACAGATTTTTTGGTTTTTGGTTAAATGGCTGAAATAAGGACTTCTGTGAACACAAGTTCAAGATATTTTCATGTTTTATTCGATGACATCAAATTTTTAAAAGCTTGTTTCTTTTTTTCTTGCCTCCACCATCCCTCTAGGGCTGCATCTGGAATCACTTCCCTAGGGTGAGATCAGCAGTGTCCGAATTCACAGTAGGTTAAAAAAGTACACGGATGACTACTACTTCTGGTGACATCCTGAAGTGTGCATACGATGAACACTTTACTATCCACGGCACAGGATTTGTTACTGGCAGTGATGACACAACTGAAGCTGGTAGGTCACATGATAATGACAACATGATCAATTGTAGTATATGGATTACATTCATACAATATAAAACATACTTTTTAATGGCCATGAAGTAATTACAAAAGAAGTACCTAGTAGGCTATGTGATTTCAGATGCAGCCTAGTATCATGTTTGCATGAGGGAGTTTATATTTTCTTAAAAAAAAAAAAAAAGGTTTTGTATACAGTAGTCAACATTTGAAGTGGAACAAAACCTTACATCAAAGTTATACATGAATTTTGAAAAATACCTGTTCTTGTCTTAGGATAACTTTGATGACATTTTTTGATCCACTTCAAATGTTGACTATATATATATATAATGTAGCCTACTGTTTAAAATATTAACAGTTGTCATCAATTAGCCATATTTTATATCGTAAAATATTGCTGTCACGTTAAAACTTTGCACCTTCTTGAGTCTTCTTTTAATATGCATTAAAAGGTTTATATTTATCAGTTCAGATGAGCATTAAAGAGGTCATCGGATGCAAATTCACTTTTATATGGTGTTTGCATATAAATGTGTCTTTGCAGTGTGTGGACACAACCACCATACAATGAAAAAAATTAATTCACTCCTTTTTTGTAATCCTCAAAAAGTCTAAACACTTTCAATAATCAATCTGTAAGCCCATCTAGATCAGTCCAATGGCGGCATCCGATAGCACGGATGAAGGTCTCTGCCTGTTACTGTCTTTCCGCGTGGCAAAGTAATTTAATTCCATTTAAGCTTTTATCTGACTCCATTTTATCACAACCTCGAATTTAGGTTAGATTGCTAATTGGTTATTGCTCAATTATATAATAGTTTAGCAATACATTTGATTGTTCTATTTAACTCTTTACTTATATTTTACCCATTGTCAGACCCATATTAGAAAGCTATGTCGCTCCGAGGTCCACACACCTTGTTTAACGCGGGTCTCACGATCACAAGCTCGTCAGCTTCGGTCATTAAACAGAGGTAATTGCTATATACCGGAGATCGGTCGCATTCACACTTACACAATCAAAGATACTTTGGTATAGCCCCCGTGATTTCAAACACTTGAAATTAAAGTAACGTTTACTTCAGTAGTGGTATGGCCACTACTACAGATATAAGTTAACCAACTTTACTTATCTTATAATAGCTTTGGATTGGCCATGCCGGGGTTTCCCACGTACACTTATCATAGGCTATACGTCTACATTAATCCGGATACATTTGAAAACGGAGTTTTCGTTTAAAAACGCTCTCCGTCCACACTAGCGTTTTCAGGCGTTTTCAGACGTTTCATTGTGGATGAGAAACTTAGAAATTCACCTTACTGCGCATGCGTAAACCTCACAAAAGCTCACTGAGATGATACAGATGGAAAAATAAATAATAAAGGTATCGCGCAATTCTTCTAACATGATAATTTTATTTAGCAAAATATCTCACCATTTACTGATGCGTCCAGGTCGCACTCAGTCACCATATGTTTGGTCTAAAACGCGACTGCTCTCCTGTATTGACGCAGGACAGCAAATGTGAGTACATTTTCTGTCATCTTTGCAGTACTGTGATATGAAGAGTGTGGAAAGTAACATATTTTAGCAACATTGTGAAAGTGAATCGCACATAATTAACAGGCACAATACCGGTAAACATTAATATCTATTGGTACAACATGGATCACATGACTAAACTTACGTCATCGTTTTCAAATACCTCCGGCTTCACAGTCCACACTACAACGCGAAAACGGCGTTTTCAAATTTATCCACTTTGGAGAGCGTTTTCCAAAAGCTACGTTTTCGTTGACTTAAAACGCCGTTTCAGTGTGGACGGAAGGCCAAAACGGAGAGAAAAATATACATTTTCAAACGAAAACGTATTAGTGTGGACATGGCCTAAAGTAACATTAAATTAAAACTGAGCTAAGACACACTCAGATTTAGGTTGGTCAAGCAACACTTTTGCTGACCTAAATGGAAATTCACTTCTTGTCTTTGCAAAACATGTACACTTGAATTAGTGCCAAATATTAGTCGTCACTAATCTGACGCGAAACTTGCGGTAACATCCGTTTAATCTACTTGGGAAAACAATTTCAGAGTCAGTCAGAATAAAATCAAATGTAACAATTTATTATGTCAGGTCAGGTGCCAATTTCATAATCGGTTCAAAGATAATAAATACAAAACATCAAATGCTCTGGAATAAAGAGAGAAGTCTTGAACCTGACATTATAAAATACATGATGCGGAGTGCCTGCATACACCCAGCATCACGGGCTAATTTGAGTTACAAATCGCCACAAGCCTTCTTCAGCATCTCCCTAAATACTCAGACCAAGGCAGAAATCTCTTTTCAAATGCAAAGCATGAGTTCACAGGGGAATTTCAGACTTACTGGGGGCAGAAGTTGATTTACATGGGGGCACACCCACAGCAGTTAACAATATATCTCTAAACTCTCCACACCTTATTACCTTTTTGGTTTACTTCTGTGGGAATGAGACCTTTGTACCAGTCACACTGAGGCATTTCAAATGATACCAAACATGTATAATACTGTATGATAATTGTTCACCATCAATTTTTGTCAACCATATCAATTTTTGGGTGAATTCAGGTAGAGATGGGTGAAGGAAATGATGTGTAAATTGGGAGGTGATCAACTCAGGTGTGATCGTGTCTCGAATGGGGATGGTAATATAGCAAGAGTGTTCAAATGTTAATGTTTTCTCAGAGAGTAGCCCTCTCTTCCATTTCTTCCAGTTTCTCCAATTTCACAAAGCCGTTTGAATTTTCTGAGCAATTTGATGTCATATTGCTCATGCTCCGCCCACGTCCGCTGACGGACTGTCCTTTATTAGCATATTTCCGCCCTCAGTCATTTGTATGTCCACCAAGGCAGCACTTTACGTGTCTTGTGTCGACACCCTCCATGGAAGAGAGAGGTGGGGTGAGCAGTTGCTCATTATCATTTAAAGAGACATGCAGCGAAACGGGTCGCTGTGAACAGAGCTGTTTTTGAGGAGGTAAAAAGGGTGTCGTTTTACACAACCATTGAGGAATTTTAACCAAAGTTTGTTACAAACTTTGCATGAAGACCCTAAAGAATCATACCAACTTGTGGAAAATGGGCATCCGATGACCCCTTTAAAAATCAACACAAAAATAAAAAAATCACATATCAATAAAATAGGTTCAAGGGTGTAAACCGGTCTTTTGTGTGAGAGATTATTATTTTATCAAACACAGTTAAAAAAAAACTCTTTCTATCTACCTGACTCTTTCAGTCCGTGAGTTTTGTCATGGTGTGGCACGAGCCTTCGGTTCTCTTACGGGAAGTGCATGAGGCTGTGCAGGCAGAGTCTCATGGTTGGTCATAACATGGTATTTTGGAATTGCCACAGCGCTAAAACTTAATCTGTTTCCTCTTTTAAAGACTGTGCGGTTAGGAGACTCCTGTCGAATTTCCAGTCAGCACCTCATACATGAACACAACAGCAGAACTAACGACAGCAAAGGTTTTATTGTTTTACCTGCACTACTTGAAACAAGTTAATCAAGTTAAAATAGGTGATTTAAAACACAATTAATTTTTGGGGAACCTCTGCGTGTGTGAATCACACTTTTGCATGTGCCGGCGATATTTCATCACTTTGAAATGACGCAGCATTTCTGCATAATCTAAGAAAGACCAGTTCCAAAGAAGGTCACAGAGTTTACACTGGGGAAGTGAAAGATATCTGGCCGCATGCTAATAAACCATGTCATGAAACTGTCACAAAAACTGCACAGGTGGCTTATCTGTATGACTGAAGCTGAGAAATATTTCACCTCATCGGCAACGGTTTCAGAAAATATTGGTATGGTTATACATATTGAATGGTTTGATCTCAATCTCAGATACACAATGTTTTATAAAAAATAAAATGGATTTGGTCAATCTTGTGGCTGTGATTCTGAAAACTTGTCTAATAAAACAAATCAATATTCATTATAAATATTATAATTAATATTGATATTTTAACATTAGTGTGGTTATTGATTTAAAAACACACAAAAAAACTGTATTAACCACAGTGCAGCCCACCTGTTTTTAAAAATAATTGTGGACTTTAGGCCATGTGTGAAATATTATTATAAATTAACTAAAATAAATAATGTAGTGATGAATAATTAAATAATGGTACATTATATAAAATAATAATAATAAAACAGTAATAAAATAAATTAAAATGATATACATATGCCAGTTTAGACATACATCTTCTGATGCTACCTGGACACATCTTCATTGATAAACCCGGGTCATATGGTGTTTCGGGCCTTTAATCGCCATGCACCCTTTCCTGGGCGACCGGCACAGAGATTGTCCAGCCAGTGTTTATGCACTTCTCCTGCCGATGCCAGGCAGATGTTAATGACCCTGAGGAGACTCTCAACCTGAAGACGCTATATAGTCCAGAATGGTGTTTCTGATCGTCTCTGGAACATGGTGTCTTGTTAGAACTGTTTCAACAAGCTTGTGTGTAATGGAGTCAGATGTTTGTTAGGTCTAGCTAGATAGCCGTTCAAGGTCTCCTCTGGTCTCCACAAGGTCTCCTCTGCCTTCCCTTGCTTCGCAGATCAGCTGTGTCACTTCTCCTGTGTGCTCCAGGCATTGGGTCACTCCTGGGATACTGTACTTTACTGAGGTGTCTATGTTTGTATTCTTCAAGAGGAACCAGTTAGACGCTGAGCCATATTCTTGAAAAAGATTTTCCCTTCATTGCTGTGCAGCGAGATGATGTGAAACTGTTCAATGTTGCTTGAATCCTCTTCTTTTGATATCCATACACCCTCTGCTTGCCTCCACTGAGCAGCAACCTTTCCTTTTCGCCAGATCACCTTCCATAGTCGCACTAGGAGCTTTGGGTAGTGCTTGTAGACCTTACATGCTACTACACTGGGCTGGGGGTTGGAACTTGCCCTGACTGCTTCTTTGTCATCCTTCACGGTGAGCTTAGTAATGTTAAAAAGTCACAGTTTCTGGAGGTTCTCACATGGGCCTAGGTCTTGCTCTCTTGAGCTGTGACCGAAGGTAAGACTGAGATGGTGATTAACTTCTTCTATGGAGCAAGTGAAGTAGCCGCTTCGCTTCTGTTCCAGTAGCCTCTTTTGGCGCTTTTCCACTGCATGGTACGGTACGGTTCGGTTCGGTACGGCTCACTTGTGGTGCTTTTCCACTGCATAGTACGGTACGGTACGGTGCGCTTCGGCGCGCTTAAATGGTACCTGATCTGTTGAGGTTCCAAGCGTACCGTACCGGTACTAAAATGTGACGTGAAACACTGCAGATCACTGATTGGTCAGACAGACAGAATCGTCACTACCAGCGTCATTGGATTTGCGACACGAGACACTAAACACGCTATACAGAGTCATATAACCAGTAGACAACAGCCAACACGGTAGCACCTGTGTTTTACTTACTTGAAAAAAAAGAAGAGATCAACACTTTAAAAAGGAAATGGCTGAATCGTGGTCGAGGTGCAGACAATCCTCTCGTTGGTTGCCTAGGAGCGGGTCCAGCGGATGGGGCAAAACAGAATGAAAAAGTGTTCCAAGAAGTAGCAGCTAGCTCAGCTAGCCGCACACGGCTATCACCGGACCTACAAACAGTGTAACGATCAGTCCCACCCACTTTGAATGGGTACTAACTGCAGTGGAAAAGCAACCGAGCGCGAACCGTTCCGCGCCGAATCGAACCGTACCGAACCGAACCGAGCGTACCATGCAGTGGAAAAGCGCCATTTGTGAAGATAGAGGGATTGGCAAGGAAAGCACTTCACTTTCGGGTCACTCAGCCCGCCTAAAGCCCTTTTCACACAGAGATTCCGGGAAATACACTTCTACAGATTTCTTCAGGTTGGTGATGGCGCAGTGGATAAGACACATGCCTTTGGTGTGAGAGACCCGGGTTCGAATCCACTGTGTGGAACACCAATGTGTCCCTGAGCAAGACACTTAACCCCTAATTGCTCCAGAGGCGTGCAACCTCTGAAATATAGCACTTGTAAGTCGCTTTGGATAAAAGCGTCAGCTAAATGAATTAATGTAAATACACCGATAATTTGTCCCAGGATCACACTTCCACTGATTTTCCGGAATCTGTGCGCGCATTCACACAAAACGCACACACAATTTTTTTCTGATTAGATCATAATCTAGCGCATCATAAACTAGCATACCGTTCCACTAAGCTGGCGAACGATCTCAGCTTCAGCGGCTTTTGTTCACACATGGCGTGTTCCGGGACTGATCCCGGCAATATTACTAGGTCCCCATTCCAGGATCGATCCCAGGAACCATCGATCTGGGATAAAAAATGTCCGGGATCAATGCGCAGTGTGAAAGGGTCTTCAGTGTATGAGCCTCCTCCTTATGATGTCTCTGAGGTCTGACAAGGCAGTTTTTTCTCCTCCTTAGCCAACATGCTTCAGGACAGTTTTTGTCTAAGCTGGCAGATCTTGTGCTTCCACCAGTTAGGTCTTGCTGGATTGCTTTTACCACACTCTTCCATGACACTAACCCGTTCTGAGTCTATGCTCATCAATGAGGGTGCACATAGTCTGGAGTTTTTTGGTCAGCATTGACCGTAGATGTCGCCTCCAGGATCTTGTCTACATCCTTGTCCAACTAGAGCCACTCCTTCTTATTAGCTGCAAACTTACGTTGTTCTGAGATCCTGCTTTGTGTGGGGACCTGTGTTAATGGAGGTTCCTGGCAGTGACAATGAGCCTGGCTCCTCCTCCGTCTGACCTGCTTCTGTAGTCTTAACCGCAGAGCTTGTAGTACTGGCTACTGGTCCTGTGCGTTGCTTCACTTATCCCCCCTCAAACAGGCCATCTTTGTCTGGTGGATCTTCAGACCTCTAAAGCCTGGTTCACACGGCAGGATAATTCGGCCGATTTTAGCCCCGATTTTCCCCTTCCGACATCTTAAGGATGCTTCGATTATCGTAAAATAATCTGATCAGATATTCCTGCCGTGTGTGGTGTGTTAAGACTGCTCTCGTCTGCTCGGAAGGACGTCTGGACCGCTCCGATCTCAAATCGGGGATATCCAACATGTTGGATTGTTTTGGCTCGATTTCTCCTCGTGTGTGGTGTCCCCCGAGGACGAACGAGCACGCAGCCTGTAGACTGTGGCGTGTAGCCAATCAGAAAGCGAGGTGACGAGGCGCAGAGGAAGACAAACAAACAAAATCAAAACAGCCGGCGGCATGGCGCACCAGAGAGTCCGGTGGATGTTTTCTCTAATAGTTTAAATTATCGCCACTGCATCCTCTTTGTCCGCCATAATTGTTTACTCTGAAGTCACGTTTGATCTCGAGGGATTTCGCGAGATTTTCCGTCTGACCTGGGAATGCTCGGGAGTCAAATCGGTTCGTGTGTGATGTGTTGATTTTGCCGTGTGGCTGCGCACCACACACTGTACGACCAAAACTGTTAGACCAGTGATTTTTTATCGCCGTGTGTGGGGTCTCTCAGGTTTGGAAAATCGGCCGACAATTTTAAAATCGTCCCGTGTGAACCAGGCTTAAGGTTTTTGCACACGTTGCCGCAGATACAGACTGCGCTTGTAGTCAATTTTCCATTTGCATTACGTACGGGTCCGTCCGATTGGGATGCTCATACCCCTATATATATTATATATATATATATATATATATACACGTATATGTTAGGGATGTTAAAGGTTAATCAAATATCGATTAGTTGTCAATAATACATTTAATTGATAAAACGTATGGATTGTCGATTTAGCAGGTTCATGTGTGTACGTGCACGGTTCATGCTCAGCCGCGAAACATGTAAAGCAAACACAAGTAAAAATCAAGCGTGCGTGCCAGAGTTATGTTTGGGACCATTTTACTGCTAGAATTACACCTTCATCATGACTGTAAGTTCGCGTGTGAATTCGCAGCATTTTATGTGTGTGCAAATGTAAGTTGTAATATTGTGTTTATTTTGTGAAGGCCTATCTATTATATCTGATTTATCTAATATAGGATGCATTTGGTTAATAATTAATGCTGTAGTAAAGTGATCGATCATGGGAATTGAATTTATCTGAAATTAAACCCTAATATACTGTGGTGTGTGTGTGTGTGTGTGTGTGTGTGTGTGTGTGTGTGTGTGTGTGTGTGTGTGTGTGTATATATGTAACAAAAATGACCATATCTAAAACTCTGCTAAAATAAGTTGTTTCTTTCTCTCACAGACAGTAATTGTCACTCCAAAACTGTGTTTTAATATAACAGCGAGCTGCACACAATTAGGAGGTAGAGGAGGAAGTGGGTGCACGGGGGCCGCGAACTGATGATTACATGTGAGGCAGGAATGGGACTGATGGGTGATATCCAGTGCCTGTCTCATGACTTGCTTCCCTGTATTTTACAGAAAAACACATTGGTACACTCATGATGCCCATGTTGCATGCCTCTCGAGGTATCTGAATCGCTTTACCATATTTCAGCCATTGCTTTATTAGATTTGTGGATTTTATTGTTCAAGTCAAGTCACTTTTATTTATATAGTGCTTTATAAAATACAGATTATTTCACAGCAGCTTCAGTGATATAAGGAAAACGATTCAATGATCCAAACAGTTCATTTCGAATGCACAGCAGCTCATTGTTCAGCTGAAGTCAGTTCAGTGTTGATTTAGTTACGTTGTGAAGCAGTTCTGCAGAAAACAGTGATGTCGTCGTCCAGTTCAGTTCAGTTCAGTTATCATCCAATAGTGTCAGTGCAGTGCATATATATATATATATATATATATATATATATATATATATATATATATATATATATATATATATATAATATATTTACATGTGTACGTGTGTTTGTGTGATGTAGTATGTATCTGTATAAAGTGTTTTTACTATATACTGTAAAATGTAAGTGTAATAAGCATTACAGTAAGCATACAGTATTATAGTATACAGTGCACATTGTTGAAATACACACCTTTTCTGTCTATGAAATGCTTGAATGATTGAGGAAACAGTTGCTCTACCAACATTTGGCTGCATATTTTGACCTGCCTTAGCCATTTTACGGTCATGATTGAGAATATTGTCCATATACTAGTCTTTATTTCATCAGAAACATGCCTACATCCTTTGCCTGATCTACCTCTTCTGTTCTTTTGCCTCCCTACCCTTCCACCACACATCATTACCCCGCTTCTCTTTTACCGACTGTTGACCCTGTATGTTCTTCCATTGTAAAAAATTGTATCTCAGTGTTGTACTCTTTCTACATGTGTTTTCCAATTGAAGATATCTGAGCTATATTAGAGAACTGGTTGATCATTGGTTGATCGATCTAATGCTTTACATTCCCCTTCATTAGTTAAATTCTAAATTCACCTTCACAATAATCAATTCAGGACACATTTACGTTGCGGAGTGTCCGACGCCAGGCCTAGTGCTCGTATGCTTGTGTAACTTGTGCTAGGCTGGGTTCCATATGTGGTGATCCCTGCGGCGATCCCATATGAGTATTCTTCCACGACCAGCTCCCTGCGGTGAGCCCGTGTCTTTCCCTTGGCAGAGTCCGCTCTGCCGTCACTGTCTGGTGTAGCCTCCCCCTTCTCAGGCTGGAGCCACCCCAGTGACATTCCATATGTTGCACTGCCCCTCTGGCCAGTCCATATGTGTATCCTCCACATGTTCTCCCTTCGGGCAGGATAATGGCTTCCGCAGCGTCCCTCTCCCCTGGGAAGGCACGCTTTCCCAGTGTTATCCAAGACTTCACGGTGTGGGTATATGGAACAGCAGTGAACTCCCTCTACGCAGATCTTCCACCCCAGCAGTTGGGGGTCTGAGAGTCTTGCGTAGGGCGCTGGATGTGGCAGCAACCGATGGCGTTTTCCATGGGATCCCCTAACGTCGTCACGTCGACGTCACGTCGAACATGAGCGACTGAAGGGGAACGTCTCGGTTACTAATGTAACCCTCGTTCCCCGAAGGAGGGAACGGGAGACGTGACGTCCCGCCGCCACAGTTGCTGACCATCGCTGTACGGCCGTCTCTATCTCGGCTCCTCAGCGAAAAAACAATGAGTGCGGCGTCCGCTTCCTGTTTATACCCGCGCTGCGGGGCGGGTCGCGTGACGCGTTTCACGCACGCCAACGTTCATTGGCTTGTTCTGTAGACACTCGAAGTTGATAGGGCTCCCTGAAGTGATCCCCTAACGTCGCCACGTCGACGTCACGTCTCCCGTTCCCTCCTTCGGGGAACGAGGGTTACATCAGTAACCGAGACGTTTTTTGGTCAGCATTGACCGTAGATGTCGCCTCCAGGATCTTGTCTACATCCTTGTCCAACTAGAGCCACTCCTTCTTATTAGCTGCAACTTCACGTTGTTCTGAGATCCTGCTTTGTGTGGGGACCTGTGTTAATGGAGGTTCCTGGCAGTGACAATGAGCCTGGCTCCTCCTCCGTCTGACCTGCTTCTGTAGTCTTAACCGCAGAGCTTGTAGTACTGACTCCTGTCCTGTGCGTTGCTTCACTTATCCCCCCTCAAACAGGCCATCTTTGTCTGGTGGATCTTCAGACCTCTAAGGTTTTTGCACACGTTGCCGCAGATACAGACTGCGCTTGTAGTCAATTTTCCATTTGCATTACGTACGGGTCCGTCCGATTGGGATGCTCATACCCCTATATATATATATATATACACGTATATGTTAGGGATGTTAAAGGTTAATCAAATATCAATTAGTTGTCAATAATACATTTAATTGATAAAACGTATGGATTGTCGATTTAGCAGGTTCATGTGTGTACGTGCACGGTTCATGCTCAGCCGCGAAACATGTAAAGCAAACACAAGTAAAAATCAAGCGTGCGTGCCGGAGTTATGTTTGGGACCATTTTACTGCTAGAATTACACCTTCATCATGACTGTAAGTTTGCGTGTGAATTCGCAGCCTTTTATGTGTGTGCAAATGTAAGTTGTAATATTGTGTTTATTTTGTGAAGGCCTATATATTATATCTGATTTATCTAATATAGGATGCATTTGGTTAATTAATGCTGTAGTAAAGTGATCGATCATGGGAATTGAATTTATCTGAAGTTGAACCTATACTGTGTGTGTGTGTGTGTGTGTGTGTGTGTGTGTGTGTGTGTGTGTGTGTGTGTGTATATATATATAACAAAAATGACCATATCTAAAACTCTGCTAAAATAAGTTGTTTCTTTCTCTCACAGACAGTAATTGTCACTCCAAAATTGTGTTTTAATATAACAGCGAGCTGCACACAATTAGGAGGTAGAGGAGGAAGTGGGTGCACGGGGGCCGCGAACTGATGATTACATGTGAGGCAGGAATGGGACTGATGGGTGGTATCCAGTGCCTGTCTCATGACTTGCTTCCCTGTATTTTACAGAAAAACACATTGGTACACTCATGATGCCCATGTTGCATGCCTCTCGAGGTATCTGAATCGCTTTACCATACTTCAGCCATTGCTTTATTAGATTTGTGGATTTTATTGTTCAAGTCAAGTCACTTTTATTTATATAGCGCTTTATAAAATACAGATTATTTCACAGCAGCTTCAGTGATATGAGGAAAATGATTCAATGATCCAAACAGTTCATTTCGAATGCACAGCAGCTCATTGTTCAGCTGAAGTCAGTTCAGTGTTGATTACGTTGTAAAGCAGTTCTGCAGAAAACAGTGATGTCGTCGTCCAGTTCAGTTCAGTTCAGTTATCATCCAATAGTGTCAGTGCAGTCACATCAATAATATTGTTGAATATTACAGGTTTTCTCAGTCGCTTTGGTACATTTCTCGAATCTTAACATTTGCAAACATGCAATGTTATTTCTCGAAACAATTCGTACAAACAGCACCGCACAATGGACTACCTGCAAAAGCCTGTAACTTGTTATATATATATATATATATATATATATATATATATATATATATATATATTTACATGTGTACGTGTGTTTGTGTGATGTAGTATGTATCTGTATAAAGTGTTTTTACTATATACTGTAAAATGTAAGTGTAATAAGCATTACAGTAAGCATACAGTATTATAGTATACAGTGCACATTGTTGAAATACACACCTTTTCTGTCTACGAAATGCTTGAATGATTGAGGAAACAGTTGCTCTACCAACATTTGGCTGCACATTTTGACCTGCCTTAGCCATTTTACTAGCCTGACTTCGTCATACTCATATTCTGGTCAGAACATGAGTCTGAGACTGCTCCATAGGGCTTTGATTATGAGGCGTGTCTTAACCGAACCAGGAAAAACAACAACTCTGCACTCAATTGGATAGACCGACAACCAATCAGAGGAACGCAGTAAGTGACGTATGTTGAGCAACGCATAGTTATCAAACAGAACTCTGGAAAAAGTATGAAAAAAATAAGGAGTGTTAACAATCTTTGCCGGTGTTGCAAAAAGAACTTAAGCATTCGCGGAGTAGGCCTACTTGCATGCAAACACGAAAAGCATTTTTGAAAGAAAAAATACGTTTGAGGACGTGATGATTACGTTATTGGATGGATTATTATCTGTCCATCATCGTATAAAGCCCGCCCTGGCAATTTGATTGGTCCGACCATTTTTTGGCTGATCATAATTACTCCTCAATGGATCGAGTCCAGACCGAACTTCCCGACCAAAAAATGTTGTGGGCGGGGTTCGGGCTGGCATCCAGGCTACCATTTTACGGTCACGATTGAGAATATTGTCCATATACTAGTCTTTATTTCATCAGAAACATGCCTACATCCTTTGCCTTATCTACCTCTTCTGTTCTTTTGCCTCCCTACCCTTCCACCACACATCATTACCCCGCTTCTCTTTTCCCGACTGTTGACCCTGTTTGTTCTTCCATTGTAAAAAATTGTATCTCAGTGTTGTACTCTTTCTACATGTGTTTTCCAATTGAAGATATCTGAGCTATATTAGAGAACTGGTTGATCATTGGTTGATCGATCTAATGCTTTACTCCCTTCATTAGTTAAATTCTAAATTCACCTTCACAATAATCAATTCAGGACACATTTACAAAAAAAGTCTATGAGAAATGATAGAAAATATGCTTATATAAATATACTATATATAAATATACTATATATAAAAATATACTATACATATACGTAGTCTTACCCCCAAAACATCTAGGCATTAGTTCCTTGTGTAAATAACAAAATGTCATTTTTTTTTTTTGCTCTTGTAAGAACCTAATGCCTATGTTTTGGGGGTAAGACTATTCAACACTGAACCAGTATGATATATTTTGAGCAACATGACATTAGTAATTGATACCGTAGGAAACAGCAGACAACTGTACATTTGCATTATTCACAAATTAATTTACTAGTGATGATAGTATTTGTTTACTGCTTCTAAATTATTGTTAAATAAAACACTCAAAACTCATGTTATGGAATAATGTCACAATGCAAAGAATAGGATTAATTTACTTTGCAAATGAAAATTATTTAATGTTTAAATTATTATGGCTGTTACTCAACAATTCTGGCTCTAAAAAAAGGTTTTCTAAAAGTTAGTGACAACTAGGTAACAATAGTGTGAAGAGCTGGACATATTATATATGTGTAAAGGAAGCATTTCCATTTACTCAAGAAACATTTATCCAAACATACATCTTTTAAGTTCATCCATTTCCTGTGAATGGAACCCATTGCAAGCACCATTATCTACTGTTTGAGCTACAGGAATGCTTTTACCACGATCATTATTTCCTACAATAATAAAACAAATACAATTGGCTATAAACATTGCAAGCAAAATGTTTATCGTTTTTTTATATAATTCGCCCAACATAAATCAGTTTATCACTAATCAGTATTATAATGTAGCCTATATCAGCCTCCCTGCTCTCATCTGCCAATGAGAAAGAAGGACAAAAACATCCAGGAACACACATCAATAGGGGAAAAAAACTATTAACACTGTAGTACTTGTAAATTAAACAACCAAAGTTTATGGCGCAAAAAATAATTTCCCATCTGGAGCATTTGCTATCTTCGACCACCGATGTTTGTGATCGTGGCAGGGCGTTCTCAATGGCAGGACCCATGGTTACACGCAACCATCAGCCCATGAGGCCAGTCGAAAGTCATGTAGATATTAATGAGTGTAATGGAGTCTGTTCTGCCTGCTGACCTCCAGTGTTTGTTTTCGTATTAATCGGGAACACATGGCGTTACCTGAACCCTCTCTTCACACTCCAACATGCCACGTGGGTGGCAAAGGATTGAAAACAACACCTCGTAGCACAGCGAAAACAACCGTGTGCGTGAGCGTGTTTCCTTCCCCTGCTTTGTTACACGCTCCATTCAGTAAGGCTTTCAAGACACACTCTTGAAATAACAAGCGTGTTTGCTAATAACACATTTATTTGCCGTACTGTAAAGGATATAACTTTCACCACGCCACTCTGCTCTCACGAAAGCCTTTGTCGAGAAGCCAATCATGTTATTTCCAGATTTGCGTTAATGCTAAATATTTGCATTCTGAGCCAAACTTGGAAAACTACCATAAAGTTCAACAACTGTTTTTAATTAGTGTTACACATTTATCAGAGCTTTTTTATACGGCTTTTTGCACGTTTAAGCGCCATAATAAGTTAAATGAGTCAAAGCTAGCTCTTTGTGTTCAATGTGGATGAAAAGGTTGTCTTTATTTTGTATATATTTGCTTTTTTGCAATTTGATATTCAGAGGACAATCTTGTTTTTGTTAGTTTTTGTAAAATACAGATGGGCCTTTTCAAAGGCAAAATTTGTACACTACAAACATTAATCGGTGTTATAATACATCATTTAGAGCCATGAGTGGCTGACTGGAAGCGTCAGTATTTTTGGCAGAGAAGAAATAATTTGTTTGGACGGCTCATTAAAATTTTTTTTGAGTCATCGCGCAATAGTGTTCCCAGAAGTTCAGTATTTTTACGTGTTATTCGTTCATTTATTTATTTGTGTAGTGAAATTATATTTGTTAAAGGTACACTATGATATCATACCTCTCGTAAAAGAATCACTACTAGGTTTAAGAGATATAACCAGTTTAGATGCAGCCTGAGATCCTTGACAAGCTGAAGACGTTACTGTAACATTACCCATTAATAGACACGGTACTTTCTTAAAAATAAATTCCAGCACAGCGATACAACAATAGTCAAAAAGCCAAATTGAAATGACCCTTCACAATAATGCTTTACAATAGAGCTACATATGACAATTAATCTGTTGAATATAACTCACCTGTTCAGTAATAAAAACACCATCTCTTTTACAACATTTCAAATCCTTCAGTTCTCTCCATCTCTGAAAAGCCAAGTCTATGTTGATTCATGTTTTATGACGAGCTCTGTCACGTTCTCTTTTTACCAGCAGAGTCTCCTCTGTTCGGCTTTTGTTTAAAACAGGTGATTCTCTGAAGGTTTGAAAATGTATCTCTGTCAACCTTTCTCGCTCGCTCCTGTGCATGCCAGACACATGTCAAAGTAGCCGGAGAAACTTATCTCTATTTACAGATATGACGAGATATGACGAGACGCACGGGAGAGTGACCCATGTATGCAATTACCTGTGAAACCCATCTCGACAGGTCTTGTGAATCAGGGTAAGACAAAAACAAGTATTGGAAGAAGGAATGATGTATTAACTCATTTAAATTTAGTTTAAAGGTGCATAACGTAGGTCTCTGAGTTTTTGCAGAACTACACCCCCTCTGGCGACAAGCGAAACTGCAACCAGAGATGTGCACGCTCATGGAGCACACGCACACGCACGCTTGCACGAGCACGAGCTGTTCATAACCAAAGGAGCATCAGCCGCACAAATCTTTTGTTTACAGTCATAATGTCTTCAGAGGTTATAAAGTTATAAATCTGCAAGTCATTTTAAATTTATTAAAGGAAAGGCATTTGAGTAAATTACACACTTGTATGTGAGGGGAAAACGGGGGTAGAAGAAAACTTCAGTTTTTGTTTCCATCTATCTCCATGTTGAACTGTTTTATGCGTTTACTGTATCCACTTATGATTGTATTATTATGGAAACACGTTCATGAACAATATAAGTTATTAATTTGTAAAAGCTTAAAATAATAATCATACCATACACAGTTGGTCAACAAAGTACACTCAAATGTCTCAAGGTAATAAACAATCAAATGGCACTATATCCGCTTTCATAACAAGTAGTTATAGGAACTTAGTTATAGGAACTGTCCACTTCTAAACAGTTCTAAGAACGACTCTCCCCCAAACTCGGTTTTGCTGTTTGCGGTCGCACTGGCCAGTGGCCAGAACCGATGAGTAAGGGAGTGACGCGAGCACGGCGGCGGCGGCGCCACATACAACAACAACAACCCAGCATGGAGGAGGCTATCGCAATGTTCCCGTTCTGCCTACCAGGACCTTTATAACGGAGTACGAACGGCGGCGTTTAAAGACTATGGTGGAAAGTCTAAAGTAATATGATGGAAGAAGATAGAAGAGCAGAGCGCAGGCAGAGGACGTTATAAAAGAACACAGAGGCTACCGGTAGGCCATACTCAAAAACATAGTTAGCATCTTTTATGGGACATGTTTTATGTTTCATGTTGTACTATTCTTCCGAAGACAATTCCTAGTTTATGAACCTGTTCACTGACAATGGTAACGTTAGTCAAATCAATTCTGATTGTACATTTATCTAGCTTAGGCTAAAGCATTACACATTTTACGCATCGTCATTTGTTGTCATAGATTTGCCGCATCAAACACTAGAGACTAGGGTATATCTTACCGTTTTATCAAGAAAACAGCCAACTGAGGATCCCGTTTGAGCCCTAGAGCAGACCGGAGATCTATCCATTTGTTGAAAGCCTTCCCGATGCTGACTCTCGTCTCGTCTTATTCCGACGCCTGACTCCAATTTGTCCCTTTTGGTCAATAACTAGACAAAAGTTTTCTTTTATTTGTCTTACGTGGAGTTTGCGTTGGGGTTTGGAATGAACTACAAGCCAGTCTCTTTGAATCCATCTTCTACTTTTGTCGAAAGTTGACTAAAGTTTTGTCGCTCGAGTTGTCTTCGCTGATACGGAGAATGGCGGCTAACAATAACAAACCTCCGAGACATCGCCTGGTGAGCGTGAACGCGCATGACGTCACGCCCAGTCTCAGATTCGAGCCCGAATCCCTCTTATTTATTTTACTGTACAGGATTATAGAGGCAATCTCAGTGAGCAGAGAAGGGTTCATTCAGCCCATCAGGCAATTGTTTACGCATGTATGGGTTAAAAAACGGGTATTTTTAACATGAAATGTTGCGCAATGCACCTTTAATTTGAATTCTGGGAACTAATGTCCCTTATGAAAAAGATTAATTGATTAATTGCATTGAATTTGCACTTGAAGTGTACTTCAAATCAAGATTTTTTTAAAGGGTACCTATTATGGATTTTTGAAAATTGCCCTTCATGTAGTGTGTAACATAGATCTAAGTGAACGAAAACATCCTACAAAATTTTAAACATGAAAGTTAGCGTATACAAAGTTATTGTCTCTCAAAAGTAAGAGTTGACTCTGAGTCGCTGATATGAATCGTTCGAAAAACAATGCTTTTTCTCTAAATTCATGACGTCACTTGTACAAGTTATTTGAATAAGATACGCCCACTCATTGCGTTCGGAGACGCCAGGGAAAACATCATGTCGACGAGACGCTGCTGTGTTTTGAAGTGAGACGCAAAAGCGAACTTTTTCATCTGCCCAGTGAGGAGCATTTGAAGACTAAGTGGCTACAGTTCATATATACAACTATACCACAGAAGTATAGCCCAACCTTGTTCTGTGTTCGCGTCATTTTGAAGATGATTGCTTCACAAACCTAAATGCTATAAAGTAGGCTATGGATTTGCGAGCCGGCTGATACTGAAGGAAAGGTCACTACCGAGTTTATTTGGATCAGCTTCCTTCTTCGAATCACAACCTGTAAGTATTATTAATATTAATTGTTGCTTTTATGTTTTATGTATCATGCTCAATAATTATTTTGTGTGTTGTGTACGCACAGCGCAGCTTCCAGGTCTTCAATGTCAATTGTATTGAAATATGTGAAGTGCTGGGCTCTCAAGTGTTAAGCATTGAGCGTGACAGTCACTCATTTCGGTCTTTTGTCACGCTCTCCCGCCACACATTGTATTTCTCACGCTGAAAAACTATTTGTAATATATTTAATATGCCGCAGCGCCCAAAACTCTGGCCCGCCGCTCTCACTCACTGTGTGGAACCGGCAGGAATCAAGCGTGTCTCCTATGGTGTTGTTCGTCTGGTATGTTAGCCAATCAGAAAATAGCACTATTGTATCTGGGTAAGATTTAACGCAACAACCAATGACACCCCGTCGGCTCGGTGTCACTCCTTTGGGCTATGGTAGCTAACATATCACCGCAGATTAGCGTCACGCAAAGGCGGGGTTTGGAAAAATGACTCGCTAAATGATTCATATGGGAGTCGGTGAGCAAATCAAGTAAAAATAAAAGCATATTATAAGACAACAAAAGTGTTTTTTTGTCATTTCATGCTTGTAAAACTGTTGTTGGGGACTCCCAGAACAATATTAGGAACATTTTAAATGTCATAATAGGTACCCTTTAAATACTGTACTTGCAGATAATATAATATTAATGAAGTAAAATGCGACTTAAGTGTAGTTAAAGAGAACACTTTCATAACATTGCATCTAAACACACAAAAAATAAAAATAACCCCATATGATTTACTCAGCCTCAAGCCAGGTGTTTAAGACTTTCTTATTTCAGATGAACACAATCGGAGTTACATTAAAAAATAACCTGGCTCTTCCAATGCCAGTGAATCGAGGATGAGATTTTGAAGCCCAAAAAAGCGCATCCATCCATCATAAAAGTGCTCCACACTGCTCCGGGGGTTAATAAAGGCCTTCTGAAGTGAAGCGATGCGTTTGTGTAGGAAAAACATACATATTTAAAAATTTAAACAATAAAATAACTAGCTTCTGGTTATAATATACACATAATTCACCTGCTGTATTTCTATATGTACCCAATTTTCCCTGAACCTTCTTAAAGGTGTTCCTTGTGCTCACTGTGGAAAAGCCCGTCCCGCATGTTGGCGGGATTAGTTACGTGTTTGTGATGGTAAGAAATGGGCAATTTCAAACTGCATTTGTGTGACTGTCTTTACTACACTACAGTTTTAAGGAGAATATACTCACTTGCACATGTTTTGTCTTAAAGCATATTAAAACCACAACATGGACACATAGACATCGCAATATGTACCACTGTGAACTCGTTGCATGGCAAGGTGGTGCATTTACTTTAAATAAAAATAAGTAAATCAATAAACGTGCAGTTTTGAAACGATATGAAAGTGATATTTCTGCAGGTCTGGGTGTTTTAAATACAGACAAATGAGTTGTAAACAAATAGCTGATCACCAATGAGAATTTGAATTGGTCCAATACACAACAAAAGGAGAGAAAGACAGAGCACAGGGCCAAACAATTAATCCTGGAGAAATATGTTATGTTGGCTCCATCTCAGCCCATCTGCTGCGAGTCTCTGCCTCCTCAGCAGATTTCTGGAGCGAAGAGAAATAAGCTTTGAGTCGCCCACTACTGAGACACACACAGGTGCTTCAAGACGAGAGCTTGAGAAACTGTACCAGCACTTAACCAAACCTGATACTTCTTTTTTCAGCACTAGAATTACTCAAGCAAAAGCCATGACCTGAGCCTTCACAGCAGCTAAACATGACAGGAGAGATGAAGGTCTATCAAACATTTTCATTTCGTTTGAATAGAAATGTGAAAGTGTTTTAGTTGTTACAAAACATTTTGTGCTGGGAACATGAGAAATCAAATTTGCCTTGATCTTTTGACATGTAAGAGGTCTTTGTACCATTGAAACATCCTGCAAGTTTCAGAACTTAAAACGTCCTCATTATAAACAAACCATTTATAAAAATCAAACTCCAAAAAAATGATTATGCTGGATCTGAGATGTCACATGGGACATTTGCATATAAATACTGTACCTCCAGAGTAACATCCACAAATAGTTAGTTATATTTCATCACACCATAGGCATTTAAATATTTTGTATACAAAATATTAAATCATTATCATATACAATTACAACAAATCTCAAACTCTCAGATAAACCATTTTCTGAATTAAATAATAAATTAATAAAATTTAAAAAAAATAATAATTATAATTTGCTCTTAAAATGTGAGTGGATTGCAAACATGCTCTGAACAAAAATTAGAGGTTTGGGAACCCTGGTTTAAAGGTATTATAGCTTTTATTTTTTATATTTTCCAATTTTATTTTAATTTTAGGGTAACACTCTAGGGTCCAATTCTCACTATTAACAAGTTGCTTATGCATGTTACTAGGATATTGGCTGTTTATTAGTATTTATAAAGCACATATAAATGCATTATTCTGCATGACTATATATTATTTACATCCCTTAGTCCTACCCAATGCCTAAACTTAGTTATATAAATAAAATGTCCCGGCTCTTCTAAGCTTTAATCATAATGGCAGTTAAGTATCATTTATAAGGTCTCGGTCGTTGATTGTTCATCAAAAACGTACATCCATTCAATGAATAAAATTTGCTCACTACTGCTCTGGGGGGTTAATAAAGGCCTTCTGAAGTGAATAAGTGTAAGAAAAGCGTTAGTGTAAGAAAAATATCCATATTTAAAACTTTATCGACTAAAATAACTAGCTTCCGGCAGATGGCCGGAATATCAACTACCACTTCATGAAAAGATCGTAAAAAGTATCAAATGTTTTTTTTTTTTTTGAAGACAATTACTTTATATGATGAACAGATTGAATTTCATTCTTGTGTGTTACGCAGCACATTTGATCTTCCGCAAGAACCAATGAGGTTCATTCTCAGGCTTCAAGCAAGTACAGTTGAGATTCTGTTCGCTTATTAATGTTTATATATGCACAAAAGTAAAAATAAAAAAATTATATAAAGCGATTGTGTCTCTTGGACTAAACCATTCAATTCATATGGATTCATTTTACGATCTCTTTGTGAACTTTTTGATGTGTCAAAGTTGTAGTTGTAGACTGTCAATGTAAGGACAGAAATCTCTCTCTTCACTTGTGTTCTGAAGATGAGCGAAAGTCTTATGGGTTTAGAACGACATGAGGGTGAGTAATTGATGCTGAATTTTCATTTTTGTGTGAACTAACACTTTAACAGTTTTATTCCTATCTGTATTTTGAAGTTTTTACAGAGGCGTTTGTTCATATATAATTTGCCTGATTTGATACATTTTATTCATGTTGAAAATGCATAATTTTTTTCTGGCTGTTGACTGTATTTTTTTAATAGATAAAATGGGATAAAAATGCACATCTAAAATCCCTCTAAAAACCTTCAACTCTAATTCAACAAAAAGTGCATATTTTATTAGATAATGCCTCATTTGCGTATTTAAACATAACATTTCAGAAAACTTGTAATACAATTTTTTTGCATGCTTACTCTTTCCCCAGTTTTAGTACCACCCACTGATTGATATTTTACAAAACTTTCAAGCTCCCTTTTTGTTGTAGAATATCGGAACAGCGAATGAAGAGCTCTGCTTTTAAACAAAAATGCTTCACGCATTCTTTTATATCAACACTTGAATGTAGGTAAGTTTCATAAAAAGCAACATTTTAAAAAAAAGCTGAGAATTTTGCTTTTTTGTCAAAGACTTCATCCGGTATCGAATTCTGATCAATGTTCAAAACCATATCATATCATCAGTAGATAGCTCTTTTTTATTAGCTAGTTTTATTTAGTTGTAGATCATAAAACTTTAGATCCTCCACATTTCATTTGGTAACATCAGGCAGTTTTGATTCAGATGCTGTTGAATGTTGGATTATCGCGTTGGATTACATGTCGTAAGCAATGCTTTTATCGCTCGTTTCTGCTTCTTCTTCACTTGTTTTTGGATCTGGAGATTCTGTACTATATTTCAGAAGATGTGTAATACAGCCCCCAACTGTATAACACATGAATTGCCATAAATGTCTGTCAATGGCGGGGAAGTGTTTGTTATAAATTACGGAAAATTCCGTCAATCTGCGGGAAAGAGTTAAAGGAGTAGTTCACTTTTAAAAAAACTTTTGCTGATGATTTACTCACCCCCATGTCATCCAAGATGTCCACGTCTTTCTTTCTTCAGTCGAAAAGAAATTAAGGCTTTTGATGAAAACATTCCAGGATTTTCTCTATATAATGGACTTCATTGGGACCCAAACGGTTCAAGGTCCAAATGAGAGTTTCAGTGCAGCTTCAAAGGGCTTTAAACGACTCCAGACGATGAATAAGGCTCTTATCTAGGACCCTTCGAGTCATAACTCGAAAAAAGATTTGTTAATTTTGATGAACGAGTTCGCACAGGACAGTCACGAACGCTCATCACAGAACAGAGCAAGGCGAGCATTTGTGCTTAAAAAACTTAAACTTTGTTATTTATTTTTTAAATGAGCGATGGTTTCGCTAGATAAGACCCTTATTCATCGTCTGGTGTCGTTTAAAGCCCTTTGAAGCTGCACTGAAAC
This sequence comes from Chrosomus eos, assembly GCA_036326025.1. Classification (NCBI taxonomy): domain Eukaryota; kingdom Metazoa; phylum Chordata; class Actinopteri; order Cypriniformes; family Leuciscidae; genus Chrosomus; species Chrosomus eos. The sequence continues at coordinate 13,421,896 of CM070825.1, forward strand.
TGTCTTTTGGACCTTGAACCGTTTGGCTCCCAATGAAGTCCATTATATGGAGAAAATCCTGGAATGTTTTCATCAAAAACCTCAATTTCTTTTCGACTGAAGAAAGAAAGACGTGGACATCTTGGATGACATGGGGGTGAGTAAATTATCTCAATAACACTGCTAATAACAATGTTGAATAACAACACTGCTTAGATTTTAATCTCCCATAAAAAGGCAAAAATAAAATTATATTATAAAAATAATTGATAAAATAAGCAAAGAAATTGCAAGTGATTATCAAGAGATTTGTGAGTCATAGCTCCTGGGCTTAGGTCTCTCTGACCTGAGATTCTCATCTAGGCTTCTCGTGTTCCCAGAGAAACATCTTCAGAGAGAACGGCCATGGAGATTACAGCTCCACAGAAACAAATATCAGAAATTCTCTGATTCATATTGGTTGCGTCCGAAAGCAGAAAAAGCCATTTTTGGAAGCTGCATTCTAAGGTAGGAAGGCATCAAGGCACGTCCGAATCTCCTGAGATACCTTCATCTGATAAGTTTTAAAGCAGCATAATGTATCCATCGCTGCCTTGATATCCCACAATCCTGTGCTTTCATCTGGGACAGTTGAGCTAGAAAAATAAATAAAGATGGCATCGGAAAGTTGCAGCTGGTGGTCAGTTTGTGTGTAAATGTATGTTTTTGATCAACGTTTTCCACATTTGATGTCATATAGTGTGAAATTACTATTGAATTAAATATTCATTTTGGTACCACCAAAGCTAGTTCTATATAGTTGTAGATCATTAAACCGTTAGGCTGCCTCAGTTTTGTGAGGTACATTAAACTCTGCCAACAAATGAATTGCCTGATAGTCATTGCCAGCTGCATAAGCTTTCGGACGCAGCCATTGTCTTATATTGTATAATGTGACATATTTGCAAGTAAAACAGGATATTCAAACCATGCCTGACCTAAAGGTTACACTGCCGTGATCCGAATTACCTATTTTTCCTCAACTTTCCCATGGTTAATCCAGAGGTGTTTACCACAGGTTGTGTGTCATTGATCTCATGCGCTCTGCATGCTCGCTCCGTGTTGTTCTCCGAGCTGCAGAGTCTTTGTGTGAGCGCCGCGGGGCCGGGCCGAGCGGGATGCACAGCGGGAAGCGTTGAGCTGTAATTCAGGGGACAGATGAAGGCCTGCTGCTGCTGAATTAGAGATCCAGACTGCTGGAGACACTCTAATTTGCCCTGCCATGTGCAAAGGCATGCGTGGCTCGGAGCGTCGGCCCGATCGCATGATTAGCGGGTTTGGCTTGGTTTTAAAGGGGAGGATGAGTCTATTAGAAAACATATGAAGGGGGATTTAAAAAATGGTTTAGCTGAACAAACAGCATATTGGTTGGCGGTACTGGGGAGCTTGTGAAAATACAGTGAAAATGTATTAACTCTTTCCTTGTCATTGATAAGCTCTTTCAACATTTATGACAATGCTTCCCTGCCATTGACAAGTTTACCCAGCAATCCATGATTTCACTGTTATACGGTATAGGGCACTGTAACTTACAACATCTCCAGATCCAAAAACAAAAGATCTGCGTAATCCAGAAGGAGCGCATTATACGTTTTTTTGCATGATATATAATCTAACGTGATTATCAAACATTAAAGGTGCTCTAAGTGATGTCACGCGTTTTTTTAGACCAAAATATTTATTGTCACATACAGCAAACATTGCTGTATTGCTAATATTCCGGTTTTGAACGGGTTTTTGGCTGCATGTAAACGTAGTCAATGATTTCTCTTTTTTGTTTGCTCTTGCATACTGTCTTTAAGTACATTTTTTTATGTCCTTGTCGTTCGTTCGTCATCTTCACTTTACTTTTTACTTCTCTTCTACTATTATAAAAGAGACGTCCACTCTTGCATTGCATGTTAGTGTATTTTTGGGGCGGAGCAATGAAGGGAGGGTGTGTTTGTTTGGGTTGATTTCAAATATCAACAGTGTTTAACAAAGATTTTGAAAAATCGCATACTGCACCTTTAATGAACTAAAATGCAAAACATAATCTGACTGTATAGTCTGGTATTGCCAATTATAATCTGTCTGAGATTCTGAAATTCTGCCGGCACTGTTCTCCCACAAAAAAAAACCCCAGACAGTCTGATATTTGACTCTTTAAACAAAGGTTTCTAATCTAAACATTAATGGCAAAAAAGCAGAGAACAATCCTTCCTACTGGAAATGACATGCAATTAATCAGAGCAAGGCAATTCATCTTGAGCTGTGGGCCTCTTGAAAGATTTTTAATTATTACTTCCACAAAACGAGTGCAATTGGAGAAACAGGAATTCAGTTTGACGCGAATCAAATCATGCAGATGCTCCTAAAATAAAAGGTTTTAGCATGGCAGCCTGAAGAACCTTTTGTTCTTTAAAGAACTGTTTACTGAAAGGTTATTTTATGGCATCACTAAAAAAAGAGAAGAAATTTAGTACTAAAAAAACCTTTTAGTAATGCTATTTTTAAAAGTGAAGTGAATTTACATTTTTATAATGCTTTGAAGTACCCAAGTGGCCTCCACTCAATAACCGATACCTAGAATAATTACACTGATCTGAAGACCCTTCAGTCCATCAACAACTCCAGGTTCCTGATCAGAAAAAGGTTATTTGCTGAACCTGAAGTGCTAATCCAGTATTAAATGAATAGTTCACACAAAAATGAAAGTGGTTATTCACTCCCAAATCAAATCATCAACTAATGAAGAACCAATTAAGTTCGATGGTGAGTTCCCATGCTTGATTTAGGCTTTGCACGAGTTGATTAAACCACTGTTGTGGATTACTTTAAGTTACATAACTATTTTACGAGGTGGCTATTTTAATATGAATTTGTCAGCGGGAAGAAGATGATCATATGAAAACAGAAATGTACGGAGCCCTAAAAAAAATAGCAGGCTAAATCGCATGGTTTATAAATCGATGGAACAAATTTGTAAATCGCCCGCACGATTTAGCAAATCAGGGGAACGAAATAGTAAATCTTGCACACGATTTAGTTTTTTTTTCTTGCATGTCATGGGCGGGGCTCCCTACAAATGAGAATTCGCCAAAATGTAAAATAGTTACAAATTGCCATGAGAGTGTGCTGCACATTACTTGTATGCCGTTTTTTGTAGTTTGAAACGTTTGGACCCCAAAGTTTTGGTCTTTCGTCGCACTATGACGTCATACTGATATAAAATCCAAAACGAGTTGTTTTCCCGAGCTTTGTTTCAATTAAAGTAGTTTTTGGACTAACGGGGAAGTTTTGAGTTCTGAAACGTACAGGACATTTTTTATTGTAGCCTAAAATTACCTCGTAAAAAATTAAGGAAAATTTAATTTCTCAATTTACAACCCCTTTAAAGGTGCAGTGTGTGATATTTAACAGCATCTAGTGGTGAGTTTACGAATTGCAACCAACAAAAGTTGCGTGTCCGTCAGGAAAATATGTCATCGTCTGAGACGGCAGAGGGTAGGCAGTTAAGCAATGAGATTTCTTTACAAGGATAAATTAAGAAATTATGTTTAAAACGATATTGTTACTTGTTCATCATTACGTCAGTGTTTTATTCGCTGACTTTAGCCAGCTTCCTTGCACGAAGAACAACATAGTGACGAAGCGCGTTTGGGTCACTGTAGAAACATGTCGCGCATTTCAATGTAAGGGGACCCGCGGTGTATGTAGATAGAAATGGCTCATTCTAAGGTAATAAAAACATAACGGTACATTAAGTAAGGTCTTTATACACCACTGAAAACATAGTTATGTATATATGATACTGCATTTCTGTCAACAGATCCTCCTAAATATTACACAATGCACCTTTAAAGAATTTAACCATACGTTCTGACTCAAAAGTACATATATACTTCAAAGAGTAAAAGCACTTTTTCCTTTATAGTAGAGTTCATGCATGTCCAGAGAGGGCTGGTTAAGCCAAGCTCAAGTTTCTAGAGTGAGCGGCGGTTGGGAATACCATCTATACCACCAATAGCGACATATTCCCAAGACACCCCGAGCAAAGCTCAGTTGATGGCCCTCCACAGCCGAGACTATCTAACCACTGCTCAGACAATCACACTTGCCAGTTAGCGATTGAAACTGAAAGCATGTTATTGGAAATTGAACTGGAGTATGGTGTATTTACTGGCAGCACATAATGAGAGGCAATGCTGTGCGATGAGTAATGAGACGTATCTTTTTGGCCTCTGGGCAATCCAAGCCTGGTTTCCGTGGTGAGAGGCGTCCACAGTGGGAAAGCGTGAAGTGGGAAAGACCTGCAGCTCTAATTAGCAAACGAGGGAGACGCTGGAGTTTGCAGGTGACGGACTGCCAGAGGGGACTCGTTAGGTTGAGCATTACTAAAGAAAGCTCACTGTATTAACTATTTAAAATGTGCTTTGAGCAGTAACATCTAAATGAATAGCTTTTAGTCAAGTTTAATGATGCTGTTTCTAACGATATAGGCCTAATCATCCTGAATATTTCAGATTAGTCCATTTTTTTTATATTTTCATTATTAGTTTTCAAAAATGTAATAGATATCAGTAAATGCACCAATTATGCATCGCATATTACATTATACAATACTCTGTAGTGCCATTTATTTGTTCATGGTGCCTACATTGTTCTAGCACCTAGTGGTCATTCGATATTAAACTGTAGTGGTTACTAAAGAAAACGCAGGTTTTCATGAAAAATAATGCTCAAAAAAGTTGCATACACTTCTGTTATAAGGTTTGTTTTATGTCTTTGAAAGAAGCCTCTTCTGTTCACCAAGGCTGATCAAAAATATAGTATTTATTATAGTATCATTTATTCCTCTGATCAAAGCTGAATTTCCAGCATCATTACTCCAGTCTTCAGTGTCACATGATCTTTCAGAAATCATTTTAATAAAGTGTTAGAAACATTTCTGATTACTTTCAATGATGAAAACTGCTGTGCTGCTTCATATTTTTGTGGAAACTGTAATGCTTTTTTCTAATCGAAAATTCTTTGACGAATAGAAAGTTCAAAAGAACAGCATTTCTTAGAAACGGAAATCTTTTGTAACATTATAAATGTGTTTATTATCACTCATTTTCTGTCCTTAACAATAAACTTTGATTAAATATAGTGATAGAATTTAATTAACAGTTGATCAAGAGCGAATAAATGTTTCATATCAGTTATTTACGGAAGATTATTTATTATGACTAAATATATTTATTGCGCTTTTGAAGTGCTTTTGATCCATAGAAAGGATCAAATACTCCTGGTTATTGCTGAGCTTTTCTGTGACAAACTGCCCTTGTGAAATACAGTGGCATTTCCAAAGCACGTAAAAGCTGAACAAACTGCCATTCTTGTTAAAACAAACCGTTATCTTGAAGTTAATGACAGTTATTTAGAGCAAAATGTAACTTTCCCAAAACAGGCTACATCTTCAAGGCAGTCATTACGCATTATTACACCCTCTACTTTACACGTGCAAATTCGTGAGTCAAACACTAATTTTACAACACTAACACCAGATGACCAGCTTCTCGAAAATGAGGATCTGTTTTGATGTATTGAAATATTTTCAATTAACTATATTTAGTTTCTGCTAAAAAAGATCTTTATTTTAATTTGAATTAATGCTCAAAAATCCTTTGTGATACATTGTTGTTTGATAGCTTAATGCAACTTAATAATTCATTTATTTGTACATTTATTCTTCTTCATGTTATTGTAAACCACAGATATGAAACAACTAACTACAGCTAAAAGAAAAAAGGTAAATAAGGCCCAATAGAAAGTTGCAAGCAATAATGTAACAATTGAAAATGAATAAAAATAACATTAGATGTTTCATAAAATGTATATGTTGGAATATATGTTATCATATATACATATATGAAGATATTATTTAATAATAAAGGTAATATAATTATGAAATTCTGTTAAAACAAAATTATACTTCTTTGCTT